>JACEEZ010016317.1:45000-117500 GCA_016584305.1 Chionoecetes opilio
CGGTATTATTAGGGTGTGGTCCGAGAATCCTACTAGCCAATCACGTTGCCTGTCTGAGCGCTGCTTAGGCAGCTTCGACCAATCACAAGGCTTGAACACTTTTCCACTGAAACAAGAATTTTTGTGCTTCCCTCCCACACACCAGCACTAAGGCGAAGTGCAACGCTCGCCCCCGCCGAAAAGTTGTTTCGTCACAAGTTTGACGTTCATCGCAGGTTTTGACCACCTATATATTTTTACATTGGGACGTGCTACATGCCATGATAATCGGAAAACTGTGCTGATTCCGAGACTGTGAGTGAACATTTAATGCAAGCAAAATTACAGGAATAAGGAGTTGAATAAAAAAAGGTGAAAGTAAAAAAATGTTTATACACGATTTCATTTTGCTCTCATTTTATTATAGGTATAGTTTACTGTAATTTTTATACATTCATGATATGCAGATAAGATAAGATACTTTGATCCTATCTAGACACTTTGCAAGTACCAACTACAAGGTTATTGACTATACAAAGCGCCACCACGCCAGGACGAACTTGGTGGACTCGAACCGCTGACCGAATGCAGGGACTCTGCACGCAAGCTCACGACTCTACCAACCATGCCACCCTGACGGGCTCATGATATGCACTAATGTTTCGTGAAGATGATGGTATGTTCAGCTGTCCTAAATATCATCTGGTAGTTTGATAATACCGTGTAATAGTACAACATTTTAATGCGGGCAGAGCACCCTCTGTGACACTTGTCTCGGCACATCCAAGCAGTCGCTCCTCCCGCCGCCCGCCCAACCAAAGCTTGCAACTCACAATACACAACATTTATATCGCCAACATTTAACACCCTAGTGCCACATTTAGTCTTCCACGATCGATTCATACACACCTTGCAACACTATTATTACGTAAACACCAATTATTGTTACGTTGTAGCAACTTAAAAAAGGCTGTATTTGCCTTCTAAACAGAAGATGAATGTCTATCAAAGGCCAACAGCAGCTCATTAAGGCATGGTCGGACCATGCCTTAGTTTCAGCGGTGCCAATAAGGCGGCTTCCTCGACTGAGCATAGGCGGTAGGAGCAGTTTGCCTTAATCACAGGCGACCCAGTGTATACGGCGCCCTAGCTTGCTCTCAGCATCCGCCCCCTTGAGGTAACGATATATTTGAAATCTTCAAGCCTCATATAGTTGGGCAGTGATGTTGATTTTTCTATGTGAACAGTATTTTTGATGATACAGCCAATTTAAGTACAGGAAAATGTATACGCTCTAAAACGACTGGCGCCATGTTGTGACGACAACAACTTATAGACTACAGAGCAAAACAGCTGTGAAGCGGCCGCTCCTATGTAACACCTACCACACCAACTTGCATTACCCCTACTACCGCAAGATGACCAGTAATCCTCCTTCAAGTGATGTGGTAGGTATTCACTGTGTTTGTGAATATATTATAAGTTGTAGTTTATAAGGAAGAAGTGGATAGACAGAGATAAGTGGCCCGTGACACTAGGCAAGTGATTACTTTTGGGATCGGCATTCTTTATAGGGAGCTTAAATGAACCTGCAATGACATGTACAGCTAGACAGATAGACGAACTCATAGAGGAACAGGTAGAATGAGATATATGGCTTTCTTTCCCCATATAAGCAAATCATACACCCTTCGTCACCCTAACACCTCCCACAACACAAACTCCACTCAGAAAAGCTGCTTTTATTATTTGGTTAATATTCCGCACTAGTGGGAGAGGTGCAGCCCATGTCCAGGTAAGGTTAGTAAAGGTTGCAGTGGTGACGAAGTGGTGAGTAGGGTGACGAAGGGTGTATGTTTAGCTAATGTCTGGTGTCACGGGCCACTTATCCCTGTCTATCCGCTTCTTCCCTATAAATAAAACTGATATATTCACAAACACAGTGAATATGTACCACATAACTTGAAGGAAGATTACTGGTCATCTTGCGGTAGTAGGGGTAATGCAAGTTAATAAGGCTAGTTAGGTTAGTAAAATATAACTATAATTTTACAAGGTTAGGTTAGATAAGTATTTTTTTTTTGGGGGGGGGGTCTCGCTAGGAGGTTATTAGTGAGATTAGGTTAGGTTATAGTGAGGTTAGATTGGTAATATTAAACATATTATATTTTTGAAAGGTCCAGGGGGTCGTTTAGGAGAGGAGGGGGGTGAAGGGGGGATCCCTTCCCCACTTTATAATAACATTTTAGAGGTATCTAATGGGATCTGTGAAGGTCTGGAGGAAAGGAAACACTCTTATAAGGGCGGGAAAGGACTCTAGAATTTTACCTAACTCATTGCGTGTTGTATACATAACATGAAAAAAACCCAGCCTGTCTCATTCCTACCGTAAAAGCCTGGCATACTGCATACCACTCCCGCAACTTACCACAGCTCAGCTAAAGCCCTACAATTACATATCATTTGGAAGTTACTTATCCATGCACAAGTACATACATTAATAATACATCAAAATGGTCTTCACAGCAGTAGTATGAATCGAGATTTCACGCCTTGCAGACATCCACCACTGTTTCCTCTTTTTCTTGTCTTTAGGCATAGTTATGAACACTTTTTCTGGAGTTTTGATTGTGGTGTTTTTGCACATTGGCACAAAACAAACATAATATGTTCTTTTTGTCTGGGACATGTTGAATGGATAGGTACTAGCGGTCTGCTGAGCCAAAACAAGCTGATCAGCTTGGCGAGATCTGAGACTCAGTTAAGTAAACTACGTGACAACCAATCACAGCGCGTTCCGCCGTGTTGTGATATTTTGGCCCAAAAAAAGCCATCTATTTCATTTATGGTGCATTTCTCAGCAAAACCAATATGAGTACAGTGATATGTAGCCTATATTGCACCCAAAGCTTCATAATACTCCGTGTTTTAGGTGTGAGTAAACGGTTCCATTTGATTTATTTAGTTACGTTTCGTAATTTTATGGCTCGACAGCATAACTTTTTTACAGCAAAGGAAAAATCTGGGTGTGAAGAGGTTAACGTACCTTCCTTCACGCGTTCATCACAGGGGCACCGTTTGTTCCCATTCATCAGTACTATAAGTCTTTCCAATATATCAAGTCACTTTAGTCGGTTTAAACCCCTTGAGGCTCAGAACGTAATTTCCATTGTTATTTGGGTACAATTAGACGATTTTTAGTGAATATAAGTAATATTTTATAGTTTTGACCTGTTTAGTATCCTTGCCGACTAACTAATTGGGTATATTCAGTTACTTTTCGTAATTTTATGGCTAACAACAGACGAATTGTTATATAGCAAAGGAAAGATCTGGGCGTGAAGGGGTTAATTTCTACCCATTATCATTATAATTATATACATATACATTGCTACTCTCCCCCTATGGTGAGCGAACAATACCTCTCTCACAAGGGGGAAAGGGGAACAAAACTACCACTCTACTAATTGAGAGGGTGGTTGGAGGATAATTTCCACAAGTGACTTGATAAAATGGAAAGACTATACCTTATGCCACTTACATATGCAATTTTCTTCTTCTCTCTCTCTCTCTCTCTCTCTCTCTCTCTCTCTCTCTCTCTCTCTCTCTCTACCCGCCAGGGTGGCGCGGTTGGTAGAGTCACAGACTCGCGTGCAATGTCCCTGCATTCGGTCAGCGGTTTGAGCCCACCAAGTTCGTCCTGGCGTGGTGGCGCTTTGTATAGTCAATAACCTTGTAGTTGGTACTTGCAAAGTGTCTAGATAGGATCAAAGTATCTTATCTTCTCTCTCTCTCTCTCTCTCTCTCTCTCTCTCTCTCTCTCTCTCTCTCTCTCTCTCTCTCTCTCTCTCTCTCTCTCTCTCTCTCTCTCTCTCTCTCTCTCTCTCTCTCTCTCTCTCTCACATTCTTTTACACTCACATTCTTTCACTCACATTACCTCTCTCTCTCTCTCCACCTCTTATTTCACATCTTCGTCCACCCTTTTGAATTACTTTGTCAGCTTTTGTCCTATTACTGTTTTACATTGTTATCTCTCATTATTCCTGTCACTCCTTCCTTTTTCCTTCAAATTTCTCTATTTCGACTTTTCTGTTCAATCATCTACAGTCATTTACCTCCATTATTTATACCTCTCACCCTCCATCTATCCTTTTCTTCGGTCAAACCATTCCTTATTAGGTTTTTTCAAGCGCTTTTTATCTAACACCTCATTTCCTATACCCAAGTTCCTTTCTAGCCTATTATTTTACCTTTAATTTCTTTACCCAGACTTTTTTTCTCCACTTCCTTCATTATTTCCTTCCTTATATCCTTCCTTTCCTAACTTTCGCACCTTACTTAAATCATTCTTATTTAGTGAAACCTTAGATATAGCTACAAGGGAAGTGGAAGGCCATTTATTTAATTTTCATTTTAACCCCTTCACGCCCAGATCTTTCCTTTGCTATATAAAATCGTCTGTTGTTAGCCATAAAATTACGAAAACTAACTTAATATACCAAATTAGCTAGTGGACAAAGACACTAAACAGGTCATATCTATAAAATATTGCTTAAAGTCATTAAAAATCGTCTAATGGTACCCAAATTACAATGGAAGTTACGTTCTGGGACTCAAGGGGTTAACAGAATCTGAAGGTAGTGCAATATGGTAGAGGTATAGGAAGGAAGGTACAGAAGAAAGTAGTGCATCAAGGTACACCAAGACAGAATAGAGGTTTTAACCCCTTGAGCCCCAGAGCGTAATTTTCATTGTATTTTGACTACCAATAGACGATTTTTAATGATTATAAGCAATGTTTTTATAGATATGACCTGCTTAGTATCATTGTCCACTAGTTAATTTGGTATATTAACCCCTTGAGACCCAGAACGTAATTTCAATTGTAATTTGGTTGCCATTAGGCGATTTTTAGTAACTATAAGTAATATTTTATAGATATGACCTGTTTAGTATCCCTGTCCACTAACGAATTTGGTATATTCAGCTACTTTTCGTAATTGTATGGCTAACAACAAAGTATTTTATATAGCAAAGGAAAGATCTGGGCGTGAAGGGGTTAAGTTAATTTTCGTAATTGTATGGCTAACAACAGACGATTTTATATAGCATAGGACAGATCTCGGCGTGAAGGGCTTAATACTGTTTTCCAGGTCATCTACATATACGAGGCCTATGCAAGGCCCTACCTATCACTCTTATGTTAACATCCATTCACTACATTCCTGCCTTGCCAACACTTCTTATCCGTCCTCAGAGCACATGCTGGAGGTGAAGGCTAGTGAGACGGAGGCTGTGGTGGAGTGGCATGAGGAGCAGCATCCATCGGTACTGGTGACCCCCACTCCCTTGGCACCTGGCACTCCCTCGGCGCCAGGGAAGTACTCGTGCCAGCTTACCTTTCTGTGTCGCAATTCTTGTGTCTTGAGGAAGGAGTTGATGCTTCTGTGTCAGCTGGAAGCAGGGTGAGTGGGGAGAAATGAAAGGCCATTTTATCAGTATTAACCCCTTGAGACCCACAACGTAATTTCTATTGTAATTTGGATACCATTAGACAATTTCAATGAATATACGCAATATTTCAATAGATATGACCTGCTTAGTATCTTTGTCCACTGGTTAATTTGGTATATTCAGTTACTTTTCGTAATTTTATGGCTAACAACAGAAGATTTTATATAGCAAAGAAAAGATCTGGGCGTGAAGGAGTTAAAAGAACTTTTCGAAAATAAGAAAGTATGACGATCCTAACTCGATAATGTACTCTTTTCATACACATTATCAATAGGGAGAGTGGATAAAGGCGAAGAAAATTAAACTATTATCATATGATAGAAAATATGATGCAAGAGGTGATAAGTGGGAAATGAGAATAGGTAGAGAGGGAGAGGTAGAGAGGGAACAGAAACACTAAGCAGGTAGAAAATGGGCAAGGGAAAAGGGACTTGAATTACGAGAAAGAAAAATAACCATTGAAAGATCAGTGGTATAGAGGAGAAAAACAGGCAGGGTGTAAAGGTAAAGGAATGAGGAAAAAGAAAGAAAGGACAACATGCACAATACCATTCAGACAGACAAACAAACAGAGAGACGGACCGAAAAGAAAAACTGACATATGGACAGACAGACAAACAGATGGATAAACAGACAAACAGATGGATAGACAGACAAACAGATGGACAGACAGACAAACAGATGGATAGACAGACAAACAGATGGACAGACAGACAAACAGATGGACAGACAGACAAACAGATGGACAGACAGACAAACAGATGGATAGACAGACAAACAGATGGATCAGAAACCTACAGCCAAAGCCTCTTTACCCCAACTTGAATTACCAGATTTGTCATTGCCCCATTTTGAAGGGGAAAATTGGTATTCTTTATGGGATAAATTCAAATTGATTGATGATAGGACTGATTTAACAGAGGTGCATAAATTAACCTATTTGTTAGGTCAGTTGAGAGGTTCTGCATATCTGCTGGTAAAGGAATTAACAGTAGAAAATGCCAATTATAATGTGGCACTCATGATTCTTAGAGATAATTATGAAGATAAAGATCAGATAATAAAGAATCTTTTCTGCAAGTTCATGGATCTACTGAGCCCTTCTCACAATCACAGAGAATTGGAAGAGTTCAGAATAACTTTAAATTGCACACTAAGAGCCGTTGAAGCTCACAAACCCTTGACAGAGTCAGACTGGATGGTCAGTATCATGATATAGAGAAAACTACCAACCAGGATGCGAAACCGCTTAAATCAGAGGTACAATAGTAATTACTTCACGGTCAAGCAAATAGAGGAGGGATTATTACAAGAGTGCAAACATTTGCAAGGTATTGAGCAGGAACCCCCCCACAGGGAAATTGAGATAACTAGACCTAAAGGTAATCAGCGATATCAGTCACCTTTAGAGTTTAGAGAGCCCTCATTGGTGGGTAGTTATCCCGCTCCTACTAAAGTTACGATGGGAAGAAAATCGATAGATAAGTTTCAAACTAGACCAGCCGGTAAACCATCGCCAAGACCTACTCAAAGAACAGGTGCCATTCCTAAATATAGGGTTATTACCAGTGAAGTCAGAAAAAAATGTGCTTTCTGCGAGGAAGAACATCCACCCTCCACTTGTAATATATACCCAGATTGTTCCACTAGGCTCATAAGGTTAATGGATCTGGGAAACTGCCTAACCTGCCTTAGTGGTAAACAGGCAATACAAGCCTGTCCTATTAGTCTGGGTACTTGTAAGAAGTGTAGAAAATCCATTCATCACATAGCCTTATGTCCTAATGGTGATATGAGAACAGACCCTACGGTCGTTAAAATGGCAGTAACTAATATGAGTATTTCATCCGCTGTCCCTACGGCAGAATTGAAGGTGAGCCACAATGATAATTCAGCCATTGTGAAAACAATGTTTGACAGTGGTGCACAAAGATCATTTATTAGTGGAGAGATAGTTGATATATTACAACTACCTATAATTAGCAAGGTGAACTTAGCTATTTCGGACTTTCTGGCCAATAAAGAAGCTCAAAGTTTTGACATTGATCGACCACTAGTCCAATTAGGAAATTATAAGTGTAGGGTAGCTGCTGTAGTTAATAACATCGGCATAAATTTAACTGTAAAAGGACTAAAATCTACAGCTGAAATGTTGAAAGAAAAAGGTATTAGACTAGTTAGAAATACCTTTGAGGATGTTGATGGCCCATACCAATTAATAATAGGCGCTGATTATTTTGGGCAATACCTAAGTAAGGTCATCAAAAACATAACATTTCTATGTTCACCAGTGCTGGTGGTGAAGTAATAATGGGATCTATCCCACAAATCACTCACCAGCCTGAACAAGAGGAATGCATTCCTAGTCATGCACAACCCCTCTTGGTTGCTAGAATTGGAACTTCATTAGTACCCACTCAAATCAACGAGTTATTGGAAAAAGGGGATATCCCCATGCATAAATTATGGGATCTAGAAACTATCGGTATCATACCTGAACAGTAACCTAAAGAAGATCAAAATACTCTACATCACTATGATCATACTGTCAATTATGTAAATGGTAAATATGAAGTAGGACTACCTTGGCAAATAGATGCCCCTGTGTTACCTTCCAATTATCACATAGTTAAGAGCCAATTAAATAGTTCAATAAGAAAACTAAAGAAAAATCAGTCTAAATTGGAGTGCTATGATAATATAATTCAAGATCAATTAAAGGATGACTTTATCAAAAAACTGGACGGAGCAGTAAATCATAATATAGGACATTATTTACCCCACCATGCAGAGGCCAAAGATTCATCAACCACTCCCATTAGAATAGTTTTCAATTGTAGTTTCAAAACTAAACAAGATGCTAGCTTAAATGACTGCCTTCAGACAGGACCGAATCTCTTGTCCAATCTAGGAGATGTCCTAGTAAAATTCAGAACAGATAAATTCGCCTATGTGGCTGACATTTCTAAAGCTTTCCTAAGATTAGATCTAAGGGAAGAAGACAGAAATTTCAAAAAATTCCTATGGCCTGAAAATATATATCAGGAAGACAGCCCCTTAGCCACGTATACTCGTATAGGTTTAAATAAGTTCTATTTGGTTCTTGCTCAAGCCCCTTTTTGTTAAATAAAACATTACAGTACCATTTTAAAGGTTCAGATAGCCCAGAATTAGGGAAGAACTTCTATATGGATAATTTGCAGGGGACGATAAATTCAGAGGAAGAACTAATACAAATTTATAACCTGGCTAATAAAGAGTGCAGGAAGGCCAGCCTCCCCTTACAGAGTTAGAATACTAATTATCCAAGTCTAGAAGGGATAATCAGGAAAGATTTCCTTAATTATACGCCACCAGAGGTCCAATCAGTGTTAGGATTATGGTGGAATGTAAAAACTGATGAACTAAGATTAAAGTGTCCAGATTTTTCTGATGTAGTCCTAACAAAGAGAACACTCTTAAGTCAGGTCAGCCAAGTATTTGACCCCTTGGGCATAGTGAGCCCAATAACTATAAGGGGTAAATGTCTAATACAAAAGGCCTGGGGAGAACACCTCGATTGGGATACCCCCCTTGATGGGAAATATACAACAGAATGGGAGGAATAAGATAAATGAAGTTCACATAAGTAGGAGAATAAATAATGATGGGCGACAACCCCAGCAACTACACATATTTTGTGATGCTTCAAAGAGTGCATACGGTGCAGTAGCTTATCTTAAAGCAGGAGAGGAATGTAATTTAATTATGTCTAAGGCTCGGGTTGCCCTAATTAAGCCCAGAGCCCTGCCTCAAATGGAGCTGACTGCATTAGAATTAGGCACTAAATTAGCACAATATCTAAGTAATTTATTACAAATTGGTCAGGTATATATGTGGACCGATAGTGAAATTTGCCTACACTGGTTAGTGCAACATAACACAAAAATCCCTTATGTAAGGAATCGTGTTGGTAAGATAAATGATTTAGGTTCCACATTTCACTACAATCATGTTGCTACCAAGGAAAACCCAGCTGATATTTTGTCCAGAGGAACAACTATCCTCAAACTAAATACAGGATTATGGTTTAAAGGTCCTACCTGGCTGAAAAATAATAATGAATGGCCTAATCAAAAGGTCTATAGTAAGTCAGACATATCAGAAGATATAATTATGGAACCTATATTGATCCCAGATCCTGTTATGGATATAAAAAGGTTTTCCTTGTTAAGCACACTATTAAAGACTGCTAAATTGGTCTTCAAATTCATAAAGAGGGATAGTTCTGATCCTTTGAAGTTTTGGGTTAGAACAATACAAAAGCAGGAATTTCCCGAGGAATATCAGCTCTTAGCCTCGGCCAGCCCCCGTAGGAACAAACTTATCAAATCGTTAGGTCTGTACCTAGATAATGAGGGCATCATTAGGTGTCGAGGAAGAATTTGGAATGCTGATCTTCCCGATAAAACCTGCAATCCCATGCTAATTCCCAAACGTCATCATCTTACTAAATTGCTAGTGGATGAATCTCATGGGAACTCGTTACATGGCGGAATGGCTGACACATTAGCCTATCTCAGGAGGGAATTTTGGATACCGCAGGGTAGACAGGTAGTTAAAAACTACCTCAAATCTTGTGTCAAATGCAAGAGATATGAGGGAAGACTAATCACCTATCCCGGGCCCCCTGAACTCCCCATGGATCGATTACAATTATTAAAACCAATTGAGGTAGCTGGTGTCGACTATACTGGGGCAATAATAATTACAGGAATGCTCCCCCCAAGAAAGTATATGTCTGCTTAACTTCACTTGCACCTCTACAATGGCTGTTCATTTAGAAATAGCCGATGATTTAAGTGCCGAAACCTTTATTCAAGTGTTCCGGCGGTTTGTGGCTCGGCGGTCGTGTCCTCGGCGATTGATTAGCGATAATGCTACTAACTTCGTAGGAGCCTCCGCCATATTGTTAGAAATATTAAATCATCCATCAGTACAAAAATCTCTAGAGTTACGGAAATGCTCATGGACCTTTACTACCCCTAGAGCTCCTTGGCAAAATGGTTTCACAGAGAGAATGATTGGCATAGTTAAGTCTTATCTTAGGAAAACTCTCCACAAGACAAAGATAGGTCTACAAGACCTGAAAACCATAGTGACTGAGATTGAGACCCGTATCAATAACCGACCCTTGATCTACTTAGATGATTCATCAGTAAATATAGAAGCTCTTACTCCCTCACATTTAATTTATGGGAGAAGACTGGAACCCTTTCCTTTAATATAAACAAGGGAAAATATACAAAACCCTACAATAAATGACCCGGCACAACATCTCCGGGAAGGTTATCACACCTTAAGTAAAATTTTAAGGTCATGGGATAAGCATTGGAGTGCAGATTATTTACTGAGTCTAAGGGAAAAGTTTTATGGGGCTCAACAGCCAGAAAATCAAAGTCCAATCAAAGTAGGAGATATAGTAATCCTTAGGAGAGATATGCCTCGTTTGCAATGGCCTCTAGGAAAAATAGCAAAATTGCATACTGATGGAAAGGGGATTGTGAGGTCAGTGGAGTTACTAGTGAGGGGACAACGATGTGTGCGGACGGTAAATAATTTGATTCCCCTAGAGTTAGCTGAAGAGGTAAAGGAGGACTCTAAGTCTGCGTCTTGGCAGACCAACTTAGGGGACTCCCAACCTCGGAGGCAAGCTGCTTTGAAGTGTAAAACCACTTGGAGAAACCTCATAAAAGGGGGTCAAATTACCTGAAGCAAACCTTCATTTTTCGCCGGTCCCCAGTTGTGGAATTATCCACTAAAACCGCTCTCTAATCGGGAGAATGGTATGGTGGGATACGCCTCCCCTGTCAAAAAGGGAGATGAGTAAAAATTCCACCTATGTATATATTATTATAGAATTGGGTATAAACTAAGATGCATTATATATAGTAATATAATTCTGATGGTATTCACTAGTACCACAATTAATCAAAGGATTAACATAATATAAGAATTGTGAGGAAGATATTGGAACCTCCACGTATAGGAGTAAACATTATTGGAACTTCCACGTGTATAGCTCCAGCTGACTTGATAAGGGTTCTCGATCAAGACAGCATTCACGCATTAGACCCTACACGATTAAGGTGTAGTCCTCTCTTGATTATACACTTAAGGTGTATCATAAGGTCTCATCATATTACTATGAGTGAGCCAGCATAACCGATCAATCGGTTAAACCAAGGACGAAGTGGTAAAAACACCACAAAGAACAGTGCCGCGCCAGGAACTGTGGAATGTTACCCTCGGCCTACCACCATTGCCGCCATTACGTGCACCTATCACAATTACCAGCGCCCTACCGCGACTACCACCACTCGCTCAAATAATACTCAAGCCTTCATATCATCAACCCATCTACCACTGCTGAGTATACCTTAGTTAGCGTCTAAATAGGGTATCATTGCAGTCTAGGTAGTTCTTGGGTTAATAGCAAGGTGAGTTCACATCAATTATTACTATAATTTCAACAGGTTCCAAATCTGAATGGGGGCAGCAGGTAACAAGTGAGGTTCCACAGGGGTCCGTTTTGGGACCATTACTATTTTTTATTTACGTCAATGACTTAGAGAGTAGAATTACAGTGATATCAGTAAGTTTGCTGACTGACTGATACTGAGATGGGTAGGATTATTAATTAGATCACAGTCTGATGTAAACGGTTTGCAGAGAAACTTTGATCAGTTAAACGAGTGGGTAGACAGGTGGCAGATGGAATTTAATATTGGCAAGTGTAGCGTTATTAATGTTGGTAGAGACAATCCAGACAATAGGTACACTATACGTAATGTATCACTGAAGAGATCGGAAGGCAAGAAGAATTTGAGTGTGCGGGTGAGCTCAGATCTCCGTCATAGGAAACAATGTATTGAGGCTAGAAATCGAGCTAATAGGGTTTTAGGATCAATGGACCAATTTACTCACACCTAAAACACGGAGTATTATAAAGCTTTGGGTGCAATATAGGCTACATATCACTGTACTCATATTCTTTTTGCTGAGAAATGCACCATAAATGAAATATATGGCCTTTTTTTGGGGCCAAAATATCAAAACACGGCGGAAACGCCTGTCATTGGTTGACGTTAACTGCAAACTAGTTCGCCTGACAGTGATCGGCGGTTTTTGGCTCACAAACACTCGCAAATTGTTAATGTTACTACACCATAACTGCACTATCAAAAAGCCCCTCACTACCGTCAAATAAACCATAATCCGCCTTCAATATGACTGTACATCACTGAGTTTACCTTAGTTGCTTTCTAAAAAAAGGGATCATTGCAGTCTAGGTAGTTGCTTGGGTTAATCGCAAGGTGAGTTCACAATCAATTTTACATAATTTAACAGGTTCAATCTGAATGGGGACAGATGGTAACAAGGTGAGGGTTCCAGACAGGGGTCCGTTTTGGGACCATACTACTTTTTTATTTTACGTCAAGACTTTAAGTCAGTAGATTTACTAGTGATATCAGTAAGTGTGTATGATACTGAGATGGGTAGGATTATTTACATTAAATCACAGTCTGATGTAAACGGTGCAGAGAAACTCTGATCAGTTGAAGGAAACGGTCGCGGTAGAGGTAGGCAGATGGATATTAATATTGCTAGTGTAGCGTTAATGTTGGTAGGTACAAGTCCAGACAATGGACACTTTAAGTATATTTTCACTGAAGAGGCTCGAGGCAAGAAGAATTGAGTGTCAGTGAAGCTAGAATCTCTCATAGGCAAACAATGTATTGAGGCTAGAAATCGAGCTAATAGGGTTTTAGGATCAATTGCCAAGAGTGTTAAAAGTAGAAGTGCTGAGGTTATTCTAAAGCTTTATTTGGCTCTAGACAGACCTCACCTAAACTATGCGGTACAGTTTTGGTCTCCATATTATAGGATTGATAGTTAGTTAGAATCAGTCCAGAAGGATGACTAAAATGATACAGCGATGCGTAATTTTAGTTATGGTAGGAGATTGAAGCTATTAAATTTACATTCACTCGAGAGGCAAAGAGTAAGGGCGATCTGATAGAAGTTTTCAAATGGTTTTAGGGATAAAGGAGATGTAGGAAAAGTTTTTACGGCTAGTAAACAGGGTAGAACAAGAAATAAGGACTCAAACTGAAAAACCGCAGATTTAAAATAAAAATAGGGAGAAACTGGTTAAGAAATAGGGTGGTAAATTATTGGAATGGACTCAATAGACAGGTGGTCAGTGCGGATTCAAAAGGGAATTTTATAAGGAGGCTAGATAAATTAATGGATGGGGATGAAAGGTGGATGTAGGAATTATAAGTAACAGGAACTACCACGTGTAGGTCTCACGGCCTCTTGTAGCTTCCTTATTTTCTAATGTTTTTCTTATGTTATAAACCCTTTCATATGATATTTTTTTTAAAGAGTGAGATAAACTATTATTTTGCTCTGAAAAAAAATGCTATTACCAGACTGCAATATATAATGGAAAACCTGGGAAGAGTGCATTAAAGCATGTTAAATGAAACGGAAGGCCATCGATGGAGGGCAGATGAGAAAGATTGTCAGAGTTGAGCCTTGTTCATGTGACACAGTATTGGGTGAATTAATCCTTATGTAGAATCTTGGTCATGTATGTCAGTCAGTAATCACTTCTAACATATATAATAACTTGCATTACTATTATATTTCAATTACAACTATTATCACACAAGTGTAACAAGTATTATAACTTCCATACAGGATATTTTCATGTACTTAACATCAAATGAACCAGTATATTTTTAAGAACGTCTTAAACATATAATTATATATATATATATATATATATATATATTATATATAATATATATATTATATATATATATATACTATATATATATATATATATATATATATATATATATATATATATGTAATGTATAATTAATTATATGTATATCTTTCCTTGGTTTATCGTGAAAACCATATACAGCTAAGCACTTTGTTAGCTTAAGCAATTAAGAAGCGCAGAACAATAGGATCTATGATAGACTATTGTGGTTAGCATTATTGTCAACGTCAGATGATGACGAGAGAAGAAACGGCGAGAGCAAGGAGAAGGGCGTGAACGAAGGCAGAACACCTCGGATCACGATACAACCAGGACGCTCATCTCACGATCTCCACCGAGACTCACTGGCTGGTTCACTATACATATCTGGTTGTAATAAATCTAAGTTCCTTATTGGACTTGTAAATAAATGAGTACCCACAAGATGTACCATTTTAACTTAGCCCAAATAAGTCTCAATAATTACACAGACTTATATGTATATGTATTATATGCCTGATAGAATATAGAGTTTACAGTTATAGGAAGAGATAATACAAAGGTCATAAGAAAACGCACATGATCCAGGGATCTCCATGAGTCGTATAAATGTACTAAAAAATGAGTAACATAGAATTTATTGCTACAAATGTCCACGTTGGAAATGAGACAGATTGAAGTGAGGCTTGTGGGTAAATATGCAAGATGGGAGCTGTAGAAATTGATAATGCTAAGAAAGGAAGAGAAATAGAGGTAAAAAATCAGGCAGTCAGTGAATCAGCAGAAACATGTAACAAGTGAATGATGAAGGAAGGTATCAGGCACTTTTCATTTCATGTCTGAAAGAATGTCATTATGATTTTTATGAACATGACTGCTTTGGTCACCCCACAAGAACACATAATTGCATTATGAATTTAACTAAATAAAACAAGATCTGAAACACTGCTGACACTTTAGTTGGCCGAGAAGGCGAGAGAGAGGATGGAAACAAAATTTGAAATAAGACATGATATAAAAAAAATTTGGACGGGCTTTTCCATCGTCTAAAATAGATTTTATTTTACTTTAAAATGTAATGGAAGAACAAAGGAAAAGAATATAAACCTCAAAGTACTAGAGATCAAAATAGTTATGTTTCCGAAGTAATATCACCAATGGTTGCAATTATGAGAAATGAGGCAGTTAAAGCTAGCTAGGCATATTAGTTATCAAATACAAGGTGTAACACGTGTTTCTTCAAAGATTGATACAGATGAAAGAACGTGTTATTCTGAGTAGAAAATGTTCTATACAAATACTTTTTGAGGCATCAAACTCTCACTGTTTCAGCAACAAAGTGGTGGGCCGTGAGGTCTTCAAGGTGAAGGTCAGCACCAGTCCCAAACGAGACTCAACCGCATACTTCCGCCGCCCTCCCCCCGCTTCCTCGGCCCTCCAGGATGTCAAGACACGAGCCTCCTCGAACATCCTTCCTCCACTCACGACAGAGACAGTCAGTGGTTGTGTTGTTGTCTTCCTCTTCTGTATACCCTATGTTGCTGATGATGATGATGATAATGATGATAATGATGATGATAATGATATTAATGTTTCTTTCTTATCTTGAAAATAGCATGCATATCTCTCTCTCTCTCTCTCTCTCTCTCTCTCTCTCTCTCTCTCTCTCTCTCTCTCTCTCTCTCTCTCTCTCTCTCTCTCTCTCTCTCTCTCTCTCTCTCTCTCTCTCTCTCTCTCTCTCTCTCTCTCTCTCTCTCTCCCTGACAAGTAACCGAAGAACCAACACTGTTTCAGAATCCAAAGTCATATTATCGCCAAACATTATCCCGTTGGTATTACTAATACCGCTAAAATTACTACTACTACAACTATTTCTACTACTACTACTATAGTAGTAGTAGTAAATACTACTATCTATATCTTTTACCACTGCTAATACTACTTTACTACCCTACTATTAATATTACTACTACTGCTATAGTCTAGTCAAAATTCTGAGATATGTCGCTGAGTAAAAAGATTCACCGGCATTTTTGAGTAAAAGATGGATAACACACTTTTTTAGGGGTATTTTTTGCGCTGAATCCATTTTTGTTGTTTGCCAAGCTGTATCTCTAACGGTGTCCTTGAGACGTCCATCTACTGCCGTGGGCGGGTTAGGCCTGGTGACACAAATTATTCGTCAAATTTATTATCGTATGTACGCGTTATTTTTGGTCTAAATACAATAATTTATATATTAATAGATAGAACATTTTGTCACCTAAGTCATGAGAGGAGAAAAAATTATGCATCTTTTAAAAAACAAATTTTGCCAAATTTTTTTGTCGAATGATGTGTCAATTTTTCACATATTTTCGAAGCTATACTAACATTGACGGTAATTTCCTCTATTTTTTCTAATTTCAAAATTGACGGTGATCGAGGAAATGCTGCCCAATGAGACTTAGTAGAGTTCTATACGTTGCATACTAACTCCGCTACGACGGTCAGAAGCAAAACTTTGCTACGCGACTTTAAAAACTGCCCGCACAGAATGAGTGAGGCACATTGATACTTCCTTTATGCCTAGCCTTGAAATACTCTTTCCACAGGAGGCTTGGTGCATTGTCTCACGGGAAGTCGAGGTGTCAATACAGCGAAAACCTGATGCAATTACAAATTATTTGGTTGTTTAGGCACACATTAAAGACAGTCATTATTTGATATCAGATCTTTAGGGCAAATAGGTTTTGCTGTGTCACTTCTGATTTGAATCTGTCTCACTTTTCCAACAGTTAAGATATTGGGAAAATATTGAACGTATTTTTTTAGATTGCATCGTTGACATACATGCCGTTATTGTTGCTGACAAATAGAATTGGGATTTTTTTTTTTTTTTTTTTGTTTATTGATTGTTTTTTTTTCTGGTTTGTAATATTTTATTGAGAGAACAGAAGATATCCTGATGACTGTAGTTATTTAATTGTCGAAATTATCAAAATGGAAGCTGTGTGTAGCCTGAAAAGAGTTAGATGCATATCGTTTGACAGTTGCATTTTATGTCAATAATCTAAGCAAGACAAACTGCTAAAGCCAAGTGCACAAGGGTTACTTACAGTTAAGGAATCTGCACACAGTAGGTCAAAATTAAGAGATCCTAAAAATCAGAGATGCCACCGAACGTGTTCTTGGTTTAGATGACAAAGATGAACAAAATGTGGTGTGGCATCGGTCCTGTTATGCTTCATTTACAAGCAGGGTACACATATCGAGACTTCAGTCTGTCCAGGAGCCAAGAGAATCAGCTTCTATTGCTTCTTCTGCTGGTCCAAGCAGGCCATCATCATTGCTTCTAAGCTCATCGGTGGCCACCAATTGGAAAGCTTGCATATTATGCCAAGATATAAACTCGAAAGTTAATGAAGATGAGTGACAGGATTTTGGAGGCCTCAAAATTTGACCAACGTCTATCGGTCGATCTTGCTGGTGTAAGTGACCTTATTGCTGCAGAAGGAAAATAACACACCCCATGCTATATGCATTTTCTCCGAAAAACCTCTAAAACGAGAGATTCTACAGGGACGAAAGACATAGCCTTTGAGTGGACAATACCACCACCATGGTAGGGCATTTTGAGGCCTCCAAAATCCTGTCACACCTTGACTTCCCGTGAGACAATGCACCAAGCCTCCTGTGAAAAGAGTATTTCAAGGCTAGGCATAAAGGAAGTATCAATGTGCCTCACTCATTCTGTGCGGGCAGTTTTTAAAGTCGCGTAGCAAAGTTTTCCTTCTTACCGTCGTAGCGGAGTTAGTATGCAACGTATAGAACTCTACTTGGTCTTATTTTGCAGCTTCGATCCTTTCCTCGATCATAGTTTATTCTGAAATTCAAAAACTAGAGAAAAGTACCAAAAATGTGAGTATAACTTCGAAAATATGTGAGAAATTGACATATTACTCGATAGAAAAATTTAGCTTTTTTTTAAAGATACATCATCTTTGCTCCTCTCATAACCTAGCTGACTAAACTTCCTATCTATTAATATATAAATTATTGTATTTAGACCAAAAATAACGCGTACACATGAGAATAAATTTGACGAATAATTTGTGTCACCAGGCCTAACCCGCCCACGGCAGTAGATGGGCGTTTCAAGGACACCGTTAGAGATACAGCTTGGCAAACAACAAAAATGGATTCAGCACAAAAAATACCCCTAAAAAAGTGTGTTTGCCAACTTTTACTCAAAAATGCCTGTGTGTGTTAAGTTATCTCAAAATTGTCCCAGTCTACTAGCACTACTGCTACTACTACTACTACTACTACTACTACTACTACTACTACTACTACTACTACTGCTACTACTTTTTTTTTCTTTTTTCCCTACTACTACTACTACTACTACTACTACTTTTACTACTATTCCACTTCTACTAATAATAACTATAAAATAAAAATTAAGGGAAATAGTAATATTATTTATGTATAAAATTTAAAAATTGATTAAAGATTGTAGTAACAATAATAATAATGATAATAATAATTAATGACAATATAATAACAATAAAAATATAATTATAATAATAAAAATAATAATAATAAAAATAATAATGTAAAATATTTTTAATAAATCAACAAAATAAATAGAATGATTGAAAAAATGAATTTATTATTATTTTCTTTTATTATTATTATTATTATTTTTTATTATTTTATTATTTTATAGTAGTAGTGTAGTAAGTAGTGTAATTAAATTTCTCTTTAAATAGTACCGAATAAAAAAAAATGATGATTAATTTGAATTTTTCGTGGTAGTTAAAAAATGATAATAACAATCATGATAACGATAATGATAGAAACCGTAAAAATTTATAATGTGTAAAATAAAGTTTTATCATTTTTATTACAATTATCATTAATTTTTATGATAAAAATAAAGGAAAAAAAAAAACGATAAAGCATAACAATAATGATAATATAGATAATATTGATAATTATACAGATAGTAATAATTACATGAATGATAATGTTATTATTATAATTGCAATAATGAAAGAAACCATGATAGTGGTAATAATGATAATTATTATATAAATGTAATTATCATAATAATAATTATTATTATTATAATTATTGTTATTAATATTACTATAATTATTACTGTTATTATTATCATTGTCATTGTCATTATTACCAGGATTATTATTATTGTTATTTTTATTATCACATTACTGTTGTTATCAGTATTATTATTATTGTTATTATTATTATTACTATAATTATTATTTCTATTAAATTTATTTTCTCCCATTGTCTATTGTTATTATCATCATTATTGTTGTTACAATTATTACAATTATTATTCTTATCACTGTCAATATTATTATTACTAACCATTCTTATTTATAAAATTATGAGCGTTTCGTGTCCTGGTGGAACCCCGACGTGAGTTTCGATAGGGGAAGCTTGCAGCCTATGTTGATCTCAAGAAGGCGTTTGACTCAGTGCATCGTGAGTCACTCTGGTATCTTCTGCGACTTCGCGGGATTCCTGCAAGGACTATGGGGAGTTTTCTAATAAGCTCACGCTCAAGCCTGTTTCTCGCGCTCTCACATCCTCTGCCCTTTGAGCCTGAATGATCTATCATTTACCGTAAATTCCCTGTACTTTTTCGGGTCATATCAGAATTACCCTTCAATACAACAACTGAAACAGTTCTTAATAAAAAATGTAGTTTATCATTTTATTTGTCTGCAGTGGATGAAAATATTGGCCAAGGAATTGAATATTTGAAAACTCAATCTTTAAAAATCGTCTTTTCATGAAAACACGCAAGTTCAAGCAGAATGAGGCTTCAGGGAATATCTACTTGTAGGTAAGCATTCACTGAGTACCTGTTTTATGTGTATATGTCTCTCTTACGACGAACATTTAACCAAGAAATAATTTAAAGTGCTTGGCAACTCAATGACAGTCCTGTATGCAAGACAGTAGAAATGTTTGTTTACTAAATAGCTCCGCCTCCACCTCAATCCCCTTCTCTCTGAATCAATCAATCAACCCTTAATTCCCTCTGAGAACCCTATAGTCCTCTGGTTTATCCTATGTCAACAGGTTTATCTGTTAGAGGAAGAAGACTAAATCAGTAAGTGCGAAACAGGGAGTCTTAATTTAAAGACAATGAGTTCGGTAGAGTGAGAATTTACGTTTAGAGAAACATATGGGTTGTTTTCTGGAGGACAAACAAGGCAATAAGAGGAAACAAAATCGTAATTCGAAATCAGGATATGGGGGTAAATAAGAAAGTGTTTTCGGAGGCAGCATAACTTGAAGCTCAGAACACGAAATAAGGAGACGAGTCTCCGGTATGTGGGAGCGGGTGCCGCGAATATTCCAGTAGAGGACAGACAGTGTGAAGAGATCAGCGGGTGATGATAGTATAGTTAGGATGACAGCCTCTGGGGTTGAGGGGTTAGGAGTATCAGGGATGTGAGCCATGAGGTATAAGGGAGCGGCGGTGCTGAGTGTGTGATGACAACAGGAAAGTGAGCTATAGCAGATCCTGCCGGCGGGATGGTTTCTGTGGAGATGCTGAACGCCACACTGTGTTTTGGTTATATTTTCGTCGTAAGAGAGACATATACACCTAAAACAGGTACTCAGTGAATGCTTACCTACAGGTAGATATTTCCTGAAGCCTCATTCTGCTTGAACTTGCGTGTTTTCATGAAAAGACGATTTTTAAAGATTGAGTTTTCAAATATTCAATTCTTTTGCCAATATTTTCATCCACTGCAGACAAATAAAATGATAAACTACATTTTTTATCAAGAACTGTTTCAGTTGTTGTATTGAAGGGTAATTCTGATATGTCCCGAAAAAGTACAGGGAATTTACGGTAAATGATAGATCATTCAGGCTCAAAGGGCAGAGGATGTGAGATGCGCGAGAGACATCTGGCGGCTTAGCTTTGAAAACTCCCCATTGGTTTGATGACTGGTCTGTATTCTGGGACTGAGAGTGCTGTGAAGTGTGGGGGAGGTATATCCAGCTTCTTTCCTGTGAATAGAAAGGCGAGTGAGTGAGTGTGAGTGAGTGAGACAAGTGTGCGTCCTTACCCCATCACTTTTCAATACTTGTATGGACTGGGTATTGGGCAAAGTTGTACAACAAAGTGATTGTGGAGCATCCCTCGGCAACACCAAGATCACTGATCTTGTTTCTGCCGATTATGCAATAATCTTTGCCGAGTCGCTGGAGGTCCTGGTGACGGCTTTCGAGGCACTGCACGAGGAGGCAAAGCCTTTGGGACTTGAGGTCTCCTGGCTTCAGACCAAGGTCCATGTGTTTGGAGGCTTACTAGATTAAACAGTACATTCTGTTCATGCGTGCGGCGAGGACATTGAGATCTTGGAAAGTTTTAAATACCTTATGCGTAGCGCAGTCCATAATGACGGCGGGTCACGTCAAGAAGTCTTACGGCGGATTGGCATAGCCCACGGTGTTATGGACTCGCTCAGCAGGAGTATTTGGCGTTGTCGGTACCTGTGCAGGAGGACAAAGATACTCTTTGTCCGATCTTCAAGTCGCTTGTGATCCCTGTCTTACTCTATGGTTGTGAGACATGGACACTAAATAGCGACTTAAAGAGACGAATCGATGCCTTTGGTAATAAGTGTTTTCGCAGAATCATGGGGGTATCGCAGGGGTGATTACGTGTCATATCGGCGATTGCACCGTGAGAAGGAATCAAAGCCTATTACCTGCATAGTCCGTCAGCGCCAACTTCGGCTATATGGGCATGTGGCACGCTATTCTGAAACCGATTCTTCCCATCGGGTTGTATCTGTAAGAGACAATCCGGCGTGGAGGAGGCCAAGGGGGGCGCCCACAAGGCTCGTGGCTGGGGCAAGTTGACGTTTCTTGTCGAGAGCTGCTTGGTATGGGAAAGGAGCCTGCATGGGGACTCGCGCGTGGTAACCCCCGGGAGTGGCGTCGTAGGGTGGGCGAGGCGACGCGCCCCCTGGCGTATGCATGCCCACAATGAATGATGATTGATTCTTATTTATATCATTGCAACTGCGATTACTATAACTATGACTACTACTACTACGACAACTAATACTATTATTAGAACTACTACTACTACTAGTACTAATACTACTAGTAGTACTACTGCTACTACTACTACTTCTACTACTACTACTACTTATACTTCTACCATAATCATGATATTGGTAATGATAATAAAAATAAGTAATAATAATTAAAATATAAATGAAAATAATAATAATAACAATACTGATATGAATAACAATTGTTATGATAATGATAATATAATTCATAGTAATAGTAATGATAATAATAAAAATGATAATAATAATAATAGTAATAACATAAACTCTGACACTGTCCACTAACGCTTCTAGTAGTACTTTTTATCATTAATGTTAGTCATAACTATAATCATTATCATTATTATTATCATTAATATCATCAATTGTTGTCATTATTACTATCATTGTTATTGTAATCATTATTTCTCTCGTTTATTTTTTATGATGTTTATATACCATTATTTTCTTTGGTCACCTTTAGGAGCAGCAAAACGTCATGGCCAGGGAGGCGAAGAGGACGGCTCGTCTGGTCTACCTGGAGCAATACTTCAAAGACCATTGCCCAGACAAGCACACAGAAGCCTCCGCAAACTTTTCTCAACTTTGGAATTCGTGGAATCTACCGTTGGATTAGTGGACGAGTAAAAAAGCAATTAACAAATACATAAGAAACACGTCGTAACACGTCTACCTGTAAATCGAGTCACCTCTGTTATGGTGTATTATGGTTCCTCCTAAAAATGTATTGATTTATCTGTTATTATTATTAAATGTATGTTTATTCTATTAATGTTTATTCTATCTGTAATTCTATTATTTGGTATCATTATTATATAATGTGTGGTAAAATGGATTTCTAAGTAATTCAAAGATATGTAATTCTAAGCATAATTGCTAATGATTGTCAATGATGAACTATCACTGACGTGTCATGATGACGTATGGTTGGTGACATGTCAGGAGGGTTGGTGGACGGTGAACCCTTGGGGTCAGCAGACTCGTTTCGGACGTCGTGGAGTTAAAAGACTTCCTTCCTGCTGTTACCCCGGTCACCAACACTTTGAGTATTGTTCCACCTTTTACATATTTGTATTTTATATCATAGGAGTTGTGTAGAGCTCACACAACTGTATGTATCTGTGTTAATATTCCTGCTGGATAGCAACTTAAAGTTAGCACTCTTAGGTTAAGTGGTGGTGGCTATGGTATGGTGCCTCGTTACAGTGACGCTAATCATTATATATTAAACACCTTTGTTAAACCTGGATCACTTTGTGTTTCTGTTTGCCTTGACCCCTAGTTATTTAGTAATTATGGCATAACATCTCACACGCGCCTTTTAAATCTCCGCCTAACTTGATACTATGTCCCCTAATGTGCCTGTACTTTGTTCCTGTTTTTTGTTTTTGCTCTAGTACTTAGTTTACTCTTTGGCCTGTTCTTATCGCTTTGTTTTTTGTATGTATGCCTTCGGGCGAGAATAAAATTATTATTATTATTATTATTAACTCAACCCTTTGTTAACACCCCTTTCTCACCCCTACCTCTTCCCCCGTTCCCCCCCCCTTCCCCTTCCCCTATGTATGTCTTGAATTACTGTGATGGGTTTGTGTTTCTTTATCTATTCATGGCTTCTGCTCTTCTTTTTCTTTTCCTCTATATTTCATCAACGTTTTGTATGAAGACATGATTTGTCGCGTGAAGGAATACAAATGAGCGTCAGAGGGACTAAGCAATTACTAAAGCTGAACATTGATATCAGAAAACAAATGAGAGGAAGATTGAGGTTATTTGGTTGTTTTCATTTGATCGGTTTCAAACTTCTCCATAATTTGATTTCTAGGAAGTTATATTGTAGCCGACGTGACATTTTTTAGTGTGTATAACCACCTTTCTAAGTATTGTTTGTCATCAAGTTAATTACAACATAGTGTTCCTGTTTTACGGTAAAATATAATATCTTTTAAATACATTTGTGTGTGTGTGTGTGTGTGTGTGTGTGTAATCACCCATGGTCTTGTCCACGCGAGTCGGACTCGCGATCACGAGTTTCACCCTCCCGGTGCGAGCTTGGAGCTCATTATTACCGATCTTTGGATAATGCTGGGACCTCACACACCACACACCCCTATCCCCTTGCTCAAGGGGAACAGTAACGCCCGAATTTTTCAGTTAAAACATCCCCGGGAGCAGTGAGGAATCTGAGGATTCGAACCGGCTAACCACAGAATGGCAGGCCAACGCTCTATCTACTTGACCATCGCGGCGGTGTGTGTGTGTGTGTTTGTGTGTGTGTGTGTGGTTATGTGTGTGAGTGTGTGTGTGCATGTGTGTGTGTGTGTGGTTGTGTGTATTCACCCACAGTCTTGCCCACGCGAGCTGGACTGGCGATCGCCAATTTTACTCTCCCGGAAAGAGGTTGAAGCTCGTAGAGAGTAGAGACCAATCTTTGGGTAATGCTGAGACCTCGCACACAACACACACCCTATCTCCTTGCTCAAGGGGGATAGTAACAGCCCGCATTTGTCAGTGAAAAATCCCCGGGATCAAGCGGGGTTGGGGATCTGCGCCCGACCACAGAATGTCTGGCGCTCTGATCCACTTGATCACGCAGACATCCACTTGTCCTCACACTACATGTGTGTGTGTTGTGTGTGTGTGTGTGTGTGTGTGTGTGTGTGTTTACATTATTAATATTTTTATCATTATTATTATTATCATCATTATCATTGTTAGTATTGCTTTCATTGTTATCATTTATATCACTATTATGGTGACATAAAAAAATTACGTAACGTTTTTTTTTTTTTTACCACCCCTTGTCACGCCTTGTAACACATGTCCAGACCCTCCTAGAAAATTATGTAACACCAGCCAGTACCCCCCCCCCCCATATTAGAAGGTTTCCATAATTTTTCCAATACAATAATATAAGTCTAGCCAAAGTACCTGCAAATTATCAACTTTAGGTTGTTCTTCAAAAAAATTTAACACGTTATCATGTTATGTAACACACAGCTGCGCCTCTCCCCCTCCCCCCCCACTGTCACTTTCACAACACTTCACCGTACCCTCCCTCCCCCCTCCATTGTGAAGAAGACACACATAGTAACTTTGTATCGAAGTGGGAAAACAATTGGCCAGATAGCGAGGGAGATGTGTGTTTCCAAACATACCGTCTCGGTGTGGTGCAGGCTGGCGAAAGATGGTGATTTAAGAGACTTTTTTGCGTGGAAAAAAAGGGTCAATGCGACCAAAAAAAACTTAAAAAAAGACTGATCAATGCCCCAAAAGGATTTTTGGGACATCAAAAAACCTTTTTGAGCATTTGATCAGTTTTCCCTTGAAGTTTTTTGGTAACCCGACCCTTTTTTTCCACGTCAAAAAAGTCTCAAAACACCACACCGGGGGAGGGGGATTTTGGGAAAACAAACATCCCCCCGCGCTACGGGGCCAATTGTTTTCCCATTCGATAAAAGGGTTTAATAATGTGTCTTTTAACAAGGGATAGAGATTTGCTGGGCATAATGCTTTGGGAAAACCTGACGAGGGGGTTTAAAAAAATTGGGGGGCAAATGGGGGGTAGGAATGTTGGAAAAAAAAACCACAACAAATTTTCCTATGAGATTTGAAGATATAGATGGGCAGCAGCGAGGAATTAAAGCAGACACACTAACGCACGCCAGTTTTATACAAAAAAAGGGTAAAAAAATTCAATCGCCCCCCAAAAAATTTTGTAAAAAAACAGCTAAGAACGTTTTTTCCCCGTTTGGGGTTTTTGGCCCCTAATTTTTTTTTGCCCCGATTTGTTAATATACAATAACATGAGTTCATTGATATCCGGTATTTTGGAAATCCCTTGTAACGTCTGAATAAAATTTTTTTCGAATGGAAATCACTGCCAGGTTTGGGTATCCAACGCGTTTTTTCGTCCCAGGTATCCCATACCCAGCGGAAAAAATTGGCGAAAGCCACAAAAGCGTATTCTCCTGAAAATAAAAAGTATATCATTTCATACAAACTCTTCAAGTGGGGAAAAAAAAAAAAAATTTTACATAGTTTTCAAAATCCCCAAAAAAAAACCATTTTCACCCCAAAGACAGTCCCGAACTTGTGTTTTTTGAATTATGAAAATTACCAAATGTTTTGCTAGTAAAAAACTGGGCCTGAAATCATAGTGCACAATATATCACAATAATCGTTACCGGGAATTTTTGTTTCTTTTTTTGTTTAGGGGTTTAATAACCAACCCAATGTTTTTTTTGGAACAAAAAACTAAAACACCCTTTTCTTTTTCAGGAAAGTTTGCCCGTGTTTTGGGGCAGTGGATCGTTTCCCCCCATTGACAAAACCCGCCCCCCTCTCTTGTTTAAAAGTCAGGAGGGCTGTAGAAAAATTTGAGGGGGGGGAAAAGGCAGGGGTGTTGTAATTTTTTTTTTTTTTTTTTTTTTTTTTTTTTTTTTTTTTTTTTTTTTTTTTTTTTTTTTTTTTTTTTTTTTTTTTTTTTTTTTTTTTTTTACATTCCATTTTTTTCACACAGGGATTTGGCCAAGGGCACAAAAAAAAGGGGGTAACAAAAACCCCCCGTTTAGTTGCCAAAACCTATAAAGAAGACAGAAGAAAATTAAAAAAAAACAAAGGGGGTGGGCCCAATTTAGTTCGGGGGGTTTGTTTTGTTCTTTTTTGGGGAAAAAGTTTTAAGAAATGGGAAAGGGAAAAAAAAATAAAAAAAAAGGGAAGAGAGTTCCAGGTTACCAGTGAAAGAGATAAAAAGAGAAAAAGGGAACTGTTTAAACTTTGCTTTAGGAAGATGGAAGAATAGGGAGGGAATGAGTAGAAAGTTTTGCAGCGAGGCCGGGAGTGGGGGGGGGCATGCAGTTAGAAATTTCCAGAAGAGCAGTGAGCATGAAAAATAAGGGTAAAAAGAGAGAAAGAGAAGCAACATTGCGGCGGTGTTTAAAAGATTAAAGACAGTCAGTCAGGAGGAGAGGAGTTGTTTGAGATAAAAAAAGCTTTTGACTCAACCCTTTTAGGAAGTTTGTATGAGGGATCCCCCCCAAAACCCGTGAGACTTTATTTCCATACAGGGCGGAAAAGGGCCCCGTAGAGAGCAAGAAAATTGGGAGGGAGAAAAAAAAAGGGACGCGGGACGCCCCCGCACCCCTACCCTTCTTGGAAGGGCGGGTTTTTAGCAAAAAGAGGAGATGTGAGTTTCCAGTTCTTTTTTTTGTGTAAGGGATAGTCCTAAAAATGTTCAGTAGAAGAAGGGACTTTGAGTGCATTGAAGAAGAGGGGATAGTTCTGGTAGGTTTGTTTTGGTAATAGGTGAAGAAATTGGGTTTTTTTAGGCATTTAAAAAAAACAAGGTTTGCTTTTCCCCCCAAACAGAAATAATAGAAAAAATCAGAAGGTTAGGCGCTCGGTGGCATCTCTCCCCTGAATCATTTTGTTCCTGGGAGTTGGGGCGTCTAATTAAAAAGACGTTGAAAAATGCAGGGATAGAATATCAGGTAGGATGTATAGGGCCCTTTTAGTTAGACTTAAAAAAAGATCATAAAAGAAAAATTGAAAGAAAAGGGGTGATAGGGGAACCCCCAAAAAAACCCGGGGGAACACCACTAATTTATAGATTTAGGAGAAGAACAAGTCCGTTTTACAGTAGCTGCAATAGAACGGTTGAAAGGAAACTTAAAAGAAGGGCAGAGAGAAAGGGTAAAAAACCGAATGGGGGGAGTTTGGGAAATTTAAAAATTTGGCCCCACTCTATAAAAAGCTTTTGATATGTCAAGGGGGAACAGCCCCAAAAATTTCACCGAAAACCCCCAAAGGAGGAGACCCAAAATTTGTTTGGGAAAACTAGAAAATCGCCAGTAGACCCCCCTTTTCGGAAAAACCCTACCGACGATCAGATAGAATAGGGGGGAAACCCGATAGAACTTTAAAAATCTTTTTATTAAGTTAGATTTAAAAACTTTTGAAAAAGGGAGGAAGTCAAAAAATATAGGACCCCGGGAGTTTGAAGGATCAGAACGGTCACCCTTTTTTAGGAAAAAAAGGTTGGATGTGAGAAACTTTAAACAAGAAGGAAAAGGGGGAAATAGATAGACAAGACGGAAAAGTTGGGCCCCCGGCAAAAGGGGCAAGCACCCGAAAACAAAAGTTTTGAGAACAATAGGAGGGACTCCGTCAGGACCGAAGCCTTCCCCAAAGGGTCTAGGCCAGAAAGGGCCCAAAAAAAACCCTCATTCCGAAGGGTTTTTAATGACAGGCTTAAAAAAGAAAGGGGGGAAAGGGGAAAGGGGGAAAAAAGCCCTTCATCAGCCAGAGTGGAATTTTTGCAAAGGGTTTTAGCCCAAAAGTTAAACTTTTGAAGTAGATGAAAACAGCTGTGGAGCCAAACTGGGTGAAGCATAGGAGGGGAAAATGAAAAAAGAAAATTGTTTGAGATGTTATTTGCTAGATGCCGAAGTCACGGGGAGGAATTTTATCAGAAAGATTTTGAAAATTTTCATGAAGAAAGAGTTTTTGGGAAGCTGGGTAAAAATTTTGGGAGATTTCGGGGAGGAAAATAAAGGGGATGAGTTTTTAGGAGATGGTGCTTTCGGTTTCCTTTGTGAGCCACCTTCTATCTCGGACAGCATTAGAACAAGCCCGAGTTTAAAAACCCGGTTTTACGGGCTTTTGGAAATTTGAGAAAAAAAATATGTGGAATGTACGCCTCCAAAGCCAGAGGCTATGACCTCAGTAGGGGCTCTGCACAAAGAGATGGGGCTTTGAAAGGGGAAACAGTAATTCATTTCCCTGGGAAAAAAAGAGTAGTAAGCCTTAGGTCACCTACTTAGTGAGTTGAAGTGCCCCGAAAAACCTCCGGTTTGGTGGGCCCGAGAAAGGTAACCCGGGGCATAGGACAGGTTACAGAAATAAAATGTGATCGGAGGAACCCAACGGAGGGGTAGTTTTACAGAGTAAGCAGAAGGGGAGTAGTTAGGAAAAGGGTCAAGAAGGGTTTGGGGGTGTTCCCCAATCGGTCAAAAAATAAGGGTAGGGGCGCACAAATTCTAGGTTTGGGGGATAGAAAAATTTTTAGGGTTGTTTTACCAGGGGGTCAGTGAAAGAAAAATAGGGCCCAAAACTGGGGGTGAAAATTTAAAGGGGGCCCAAAAAATGGAAAAAATTTTAGCTAAAAAGGGAAAAGGGGTGAAAAAATGCTCCCTTTTGATGTTTAAATTTGCGAAGAATTTTTCAAAAGTCAGAGGAGTTTGGTGAGAGAATTTTACAGCCCCAGATTTCATTTAGTAAGAGAGTGACATTGAAGTCGAAGCCAGATGGCAGAAAATTCAGAAGATTCAAGGGCGTGGGCACAAGAGCAAGTGATGTCATTGCGCACATATACGCAACAGCCAGCTTTGGATTTAAAATTAGAATAGAGACAGTAAGAGGAGACAGAAAAAGGTCTGCTGTCAGTGCTCACAGACAACTGAGTTTCGGTGAGGAAAAGAAGATGAGGTTTAGAGGAGGAGAGATGATGTTCGACAGAAAGAAAGTTAGATCTAAGGCCGCGAATGTTGCAGAAGTTTAAGGAGAGAAGGCTAGAAGAAGTATCAAGACACACGGGTCGACATCTTGAAGACTGTCCGACCTGGGGATATTTCTGGTAATCTTGGTAATCTTGATGTAATCAAGGTAATCTTGATGAGCGTTCGAGACGAAGAACTCGTCCAACGCCTCATCTCCCTTGACGCCTCATGCACTCTGCAGGATGTAGTGACGGAATGTCGGGCCTATGAGGCCGCCCGAAACACCACGTCAGCCCTGCGAGCCGCCCCCCCTACTGCTGTGAGATCCATGTCCAAGTACAAGAAGGGGAAGACGGCAGCTCACAAAGCGAAAACTGGAGCCCGTGCCGTTACACCTCCGCCCAGCACACCGTGCAACAGCTGCGGAAAGCAGCACGCTCCGCACTCATGCCCAGCTGCCGAGTCCGTGTGCAGCTGCTGTGGACGAACGGGACATTGGTCCCACACTGTACGGTGCCCTGCTAAAAGCACCCAGTGCCGTTTGTGCGGCCGCCTTGGTCACTATGACAAGTGTTGCTCCCTGAGGAAGCCCAAGGGTCAGCAACGACGACGCAAACAACGCCACGGCACCAGTGTTTTTCGTCCCTACTCCCCTGGCAGTCAGCCGCAAGACCCTCAACAGTGTCCGAGCAAAGTCAGACGCGTGGGCCCGACTCCCCGGTCCAGTACCAAGCGTCTTCAGCCCATCAGCGTCACCGTCAACCACGGCATTTTGTCAGCACGTCTGCAGATGCTCCCCGACACTGGCGCGGACGTTACCGTTATTGGCCTAGAGCAACTACGCCACCTGGATCTTTCCAAGCATGACCTCGAACCGCCGCCCAGGGCCAAGCGGTTCACAGCTGACAGTTCAGAGATGGCTCCCGCCTTGGGTTCATTCCAGGCCACCACCACTTTCAGCAACAGGTCATGCTCGGCGTGGATTGACGTGCACGATGGCGTACCAACTCCTTTGATTGGTATGAACATCTGAAGGAGCTTTCAATCATCTCACAGGAGTTCCCTAAACCGATCCTTGAGGTGAGGCACGCCAACAGGATGCGCGTCGCGAGCAGTAACGAGAGTGGCTACACGCCTGGTGCCACCCCTCAGCCCGGCCCCGGCTCCGCCGCTCCACCCGCCTCCACGCCATAATCGTTCCCCCTCACCGGCAACACATCCCCTTCAGAGGCTCGTGAATACTTCCTGAAGGAGTTTAGCGATGTCTTGGTGACGAAGGAGACGCTACGGGCCAGTCCACTCAAGCCGATGACAGGCCCACCCATGAGGATCCACTTGAAGGAAGACGCCTCACCTTTCGCGATCCACACACCCCGTCTGATTCCCTTTGCTTACCGCGAGTCGGTGGAGCAAGAGTTGCAGTCTATGGAGGCCCAGGGTATCATTGTTCCTGCCGGTGACGACCCGTCCCCATGGTGCCATCCTCTCGTAGCCGTTGCCAAGCCCAATGGTGGTGTCCGGATCACCACCGACCTGTCTAAACTGAACAAACAGGTGTCACGTCCAGCGCATCCCTCACCCACGCCCTTCGCAGCGATCCGTAGTGTGGACCCGAAGGCACGCTTTTACTCGAAGGTAGACGCGCTGTGCGGTTACTGGCAAATTGAGCTCGCTGAGGAAGACCAGTCACTGACGACATTCATCACGCCTTACGGCCGCTTCAGGTACCGCCGCGGCCCAATGGGTTTTGCCGCTACTGGAGACGCTTTCTGCCTCCGAGGTGACTTGGCACTCCAAGGTGTGATGAACTGTGTGCATAGGTGGGCGCGATAGCGAAAAAAATTATCACGATAACCGATAAATCGATAACGATAACCTTATCGGCGATAACCGATAATCGATAACTGGCGATACATTTATTGCCCGATAAGGCGATAACCGATAAATCGATAAATCCAAAATTCCGATACTAACGTTAACGATATTGATATTTTAAATAAAAAATCTTAAATGCTATCAGTAAACTGTTAGAAAACCCTTCATTTACCTTTTGCACACTAATATCTTCTAAATTCAATGTTTATCCCGTCTCTTCACTAATGAAAGGTACTGTTTTTAAGTAAAATAACTACATTTGAAAGTTTAAACTACTAAAAATGTCTTTTGCACAGCCACAGTCTAGACCAGGTTCTGCAGCATGTTCCCCTTCATAAACATGAGCATGTTGAAGTTTTCATAGAGAGACTGAAGCTGAGCGAACGTTTTGAGAAGACGTCAAGACGGTTAGCTGGGTTTAGACCGTTGTTCGGTTCCCAGCTCGGACCTACCTATTTCTGCCTCCAAGGCACGTGCGGCTCGCCCCTGTGCTAAACTGGAACCAAAAAAAATAAATGATCGATTATCGCTAGTTTGGAACCAAAAGTATCGGCGATACCGATGAATCAATAACGCGGGGAAATTTTTTATCGGATAACCGATAACCCGATATCGTTATAGCGATAAATTATCGCGATAATTTATCGCGATAACGCCCACATACGACTGTGTGAAGGTTGTCGACGACATCCTTCTTTACGACGAGGACTACTACGCACACTTACTCCGCGTCCACGAAGTATTGTCAAGATGCCGCAAGTACGGAATCACCCTCAACGCGGACAAGTTCGTTCTCGCCGAACCTACAGTATCCTTCTGTGGTTACAACCTCTCCAGGGAAGGCATAGCAGCCGACCCAGAAAAGATCCGTGCCATCAGGGACTTTCCCACTCCTGCCAGCCTCACTGACCTCCGCTCTTTCATGGGTCTTGTGAATCAGTTGGCGGAGTTTTCGCCGGATATCTCTGCAGCTGCACAGCCACTTTGCCCCCTTATGAGCCCCAAGAGGACCTTTCTTTGGACCCCCGACCATGACGAGGCTTTCCGACGTGTGAAGGAAGCCATGTCGAGCCCACCGGTCCTCGCCACGTTTGATCCTGCCTTGCCCACTGTTTTGCAGACAGATGCCTCTCGCTTGAATGGTCTTGGATACGCTTTGCTACAAGACCACGGCGGAGGAGTGTTCCGACTGGTTCAGTGTGGTTCCCGGTTCCTGACGGAGGCAGAATCACGCTACGCTACCATCGAGCTCGAACTTCTGGCCGTAGCATGGGCGACATCGAAGTGCAGATTCTACCTCATCGGCCTGCAGCACCTCGAGGTAGTCACCGACCATCGCCCGTTGGTGCCAATCCTCAACCACTACTCGCTGGATGCAGTTGAGAATCCTCGCCTTCAGCGCTTAAAGGAGAAACTCTCAGCTTACCTTTTCACAGCAGTGTGGCGCCCGGGTAAGCACCTCTGGATTCCCGACGCCTTATCCCGCGCACCCGTCAGCAACCCCGCCCCCGAGGATGAAATGTTGAGCACCGAGACTTGTGCTTCTATCAACACTGTCGTTACTTTGCAGGCCATTCAGTCCCTCGCCAGTCAACATGGTTCGGAATCTTCCCCTACCGGTGACATGGCACTGGAGGCTCTACAAACTGCAGCTCGCAACAACCCTTCCTACGTCAGGCTGCTAGACTGCGTGAAGAAAGGTTTTCCTCGGCACCGTTACAGTCTTCACAACACTCTGCTCCCTTACTGGAAACTACGCGAGTACCTATACTGCGATGAGGGTCTGGTTCTTTATGGAGCACGTGTTGTTATTCCAGCTGCTGAACGCTGCAACGTCCTGGCCCGCCTCCACGACAGCCATCGAGGAGTAGAGGCCACCAAGAGACGCGCGAGGCAAGCTATATACTGGCCCGGCATCAACTCTGACATCACCAACACGGTCCAAGCATGTGAGCCATGCCAAGTGATGCAGCAGGAGCCCCTGTTGTCCGACGACGACCCCACCAGACCTTTTGAGTCAGTGTCAGCCGATTTTTTTACTGTTGCTGGGAAGGCATTCCTAGTGATAGCTGACTAGTGGTTGGCCCGCTGTGGTGCCCTGTGCAGCGACACAACGTCTGCCGCCACTGCCAGTTCCGGCGCTACTTCCGTGACGTGGGCGTCCCTGTGCGTCTCAGGACCGACGGAGGACCCCAATTCACGAGCCGGGACTTCGCAGCGTTCCTCGACCGCTGGGTAGTCAGGCACATGGTGTCTTCACCGCATTACCCGCAGTTCAACGGCCACGCTGAGGCAGCAGTCAAGTCCGTCAAACACCTAATCCTAAAGGTGGCTCCATCAGGCAACATCGACTGCAAGGACTTTGACCGCGGACTGCTGGAGCTCCGCAATGCTCCGAACTACACCGTTCGCTCCCCAGCACAAATCTTGTATGGACGACCTCTCCGTTCTTGCGATCCCGCCCACACCCAGTCCTTCTTGATGGAGTGGCAGACCAAGACAGAGATATGCGACCGCCGAGCTGCCAACCGTGCTCAAGACGTCGTGACACGCTACAACGCGCACGCCCGCCCCCTTTCCAGGCTGAAGATCAACGAGCAAGTTCGTATCCAGGATCCGACATCGCTTCGCTGGGACAAAGTGGGCACCATCATGGGCACTGGCAGTTCATGGGACTATCAAGTTTGGCTACCCAGTGGTCGTTTATGGTGGCGCAACCGACGCTTCCTACGTCCTGTGCAGTTCCCCACTAACGACCCCTCGACGATAGATGAGTCCCCTACCCCCACCAGCGACTCACCCCTCGCCGCTCATAACGGTTAATGCAGCAGCAGTAGCCCGCTCAAGACCTTGCTATGTCCGTGAAGGGGGGAGGGAGGTGTGGGATAGTTAGTTAAATAGCAGGTATAGCCTGGCAACCTGGTGCCGGCAGCATTACGCCTGGCAATCCCGTGTGGTAGCCGGCTAGGTGGGGTCAGTAGAGACACGGACGTTTCGGCTATTAAAGGCGCTCTCTCGTTCCCTCTCGATCGCACTGTAAGCTAATCTAGAATATACCTACTAGAGTAACTTGTGTTTCTGTGATCCCACTGGACTTAGACTGATCACGTTACACTCTAACAGTATCCGACGAGCCTCTGACGGGGATGTGTTGCCGGTGAGAGGGAACGATGATGGCGTGGAGGCGGGTGGAGCGGCGGGGCCAGGGTCGGGCTGAGTGGTGGCACCAAGCGTGTAGCCACTCTCGTTACTGCTCGCATCGCGCATCCTGTTGGCGTGCCTCACCTCAAGGATCGGTTTAGGGAACTCCTGTGAGATGATTGACAGCTCCTTCAGATGTTCATACGAGATCAGAGGAGTTGGTACGCCATCGTGCACGTCAATCCACGCCGAGCACGACCTGTTGCTGAAAGTGATGGTGGCCTGGAATGAACCCATGGCGGGAGCCATCTCTGAACAGTCAGCTGTGAACCGCTTGGCCTTGGGCGGCGGTTCGAGGTCATGCTTGGAAAGATCCAGGTGGCGTAGTTGTTCTAGGCCAATAACGGTAACGTCCGCGCCAGTGTCGGGGAGCATCTACAGACGTGCTGACACATTGCCGTGGGTAACGGTGACGCTGATGGGCTGAAGACGCTTGGTACTGGACCGGGGAGTCGGGCCCACGCGTCTGACGTGGCTTGGACGCTGTTGAGGGTCTTGCGGCTGACTGCCAGGGGAGTAGGGACGAAAAACACTGGTGCCGTGGCGTTGTTTGCGTCGTCGTTGCTGACCCTTGGGTTTCATCGGGGAGCAACACTTGTCATAGTGACCAATGCGGCCGCACAAACGGCACTGGGTGCTTTTAGCAGGGCACCGTACAGTGTGTGTCCAATGTCCCGTACGTCCACAGCAGCTGCACACTGACTCGGCAGCTGGGCATGAGTGCGGAGCGTGCTGCCTTCCGCAGCTGTTGCACGGTGTGCTGGGCGGAGGAGTAATGGCACGGGCACCAGTCTTCGCCTTATGAGCTGCCGTCTTCACCTTCTTGTACTGCGACATGGATCTCACAGCAGTAGGGGGGGGGGGGGGGCGGCGCGCAGGGCTGACGTGGTGTTTCGGGCGGCCTCATAGGCCCGACATTCCGTCACTACATCCTGCAGAGTGCATGAGGCGTCAAGGGAGATGAGGCGTTGGACAAGTTTTTCGTCTCGAACGCCCATCAAGATCACCTGCTTGAGCTGGGTTTCCTCGCACTCCTTGTGATTGCCCTTACAGATGTCAACTTCTTCAGATGCCCGCTTCAGGCGAACATAGAAGGCAGCGAACGATTCGCCTTCCATCTGTCTTGAGCTGAAGAGTTCCCGCCTACGAATTGCCTCGTTCCTCTGGGCCTTGACGTGCTCTTGCAGGACATTAAGTACGTCTTCTACAGGAGACGTGGTGTCTGGGGGCACTTGTAGTGTGTGCTCTAAAACTCGCTGCGTTTCGAGGGACAAGCACATACGTAGCTGTATGAGCTGTTTCTCCTGTGACAAGCTCGGGAGATCCACCATCGTGGCGTAATCTGTCCATCTTCGCCTCCATTCTCTGAAGATCTGGTAAGAGATGTCAGGGTGGAGTACTGGGGGTGGTTGAACAGAAGCCTTGGGTGGAGCGGTGTGGGAGCGCGGCTGTTATGTGTTGGGGCCGTGGCTCCTTGAATGGGCGGCGTCACCGGTGTGGGAGACGCTATGGATGAGGCAGCATGCGGTAAGAGGGTCGTGATGAGCGTCTGAAAACGATTCGAACTCCTCCTCACGTCGCCGTTTGTCTTCCTCTCGCCTTTGCCTCACATCTTCACGTCGTTGCGCCTCCATCCATTGCATGAGATCAGAAAGGTCCATGGTGGAGGCGGTGAGGGAACGTTCCTGACGTGAGGCAGGCGGGGTTGAAGTGACAGCTGCGCCAACGGGTGAACGTGAGAGCGAATCTGCGTCATTCTCGTCTGGCACGAGGGAAAGTGGCGGTGACATTTGGGTCTGCTTCGTTTTCTTCCTCGTTCCGGTCATGGTGAGGGCCCTGAGGGGTGTACACAGTATTTTCTAAGTGCTAATCCAACGCTTCAACAGCTCGAATCGGATGTACATGAAAAATACAGCGACACGAGTCACGAATGTCCAGAACTTGTGCGTGTGTATCGGTGTGGTTATATACGGGTGGCAGTGGCGGTGCCAAGGCCAATCCCTGACTTAGATTGGTTGGGGGGGGGTTTGCAACCGCTCCCTGTAAAAACTAAACTAGCCACAAACATGTTAGGAGGTAGAGGCCGGGGGCGCGGTAATCGCGCCCCCGACCCGGTTTTGCCGGGGGGCCCGACCATGCAGACCCCTCCTATGCCGACGCAGGGGAGGGGTCTGCCTATGACGAATGCGGGGCAAAGCCCTCGGGAATCCCGCACTCTAAATCAAGTGGTAGGGCCCCCTAGCCCAACTTTTTCTTATGGGGGTGGCCGGGGCGGTGCAGAGGCGGCGCCTGCCCGTCGAATCACTCCTGGGATCAACCTGCGGAGGGTTCTTCGTGTGGGCTCGTGGAACGTTCTGAGCCTCTCAGACGATCATCGACTACCTCCCCTATCGGGCGAGCTCGGGTAGGCTGAGGGTGGATATGTGGGACTCTCTGAGACGAGGAGGCCTGGCAGTGGTGAGACTAGCAGTGGGGGTTACACCTACTACTGGTCCGGCATGAGCAATGGTCCCCGTGTACGGGAGTAGCTATAGGCATTCCAGCAAACTGCAGCCGTCAGTTGTGAGGTTACTCCGGTTGATGAGGTATAATGCGGGTGAGGATGAAACACACTTGGGTTTCATGTCTCTTTTTGGGCAGTGTACGTCCTACCGAGATGCGTAAAACTGAAGAGAAGGAGATGTTCTACGCCAAACTCGACTCGTATTAGACCAGTGTCCTCATCGAGACACACTCATTGTCTTGGGCGACTTCAATGCTACTACTGGCCCTATGTGGCTACGAGTTATGTGTTGGTCCCCATGGCTCCGGTACCAGAAACACCAACAGTTCTCTGCTTCTGAACTTTGCAAGTTCCAGAAGGTTGAGAATTGCAGGTTCTTGGTATCAGAGACCAGAGCTGCACCACTGGGCATGATATAGTAATGCCGGAGGGGTAGCTAAGGAGATCGACCACATCCTCGTTAGCACTCGTTGGAGGAAACCCCCAGAACTGCCCGGTTTACCGGAGTGTGAGTTCTTTGGAACAGATCACAGACTTATTGTTGCTACACTTAAGCTTCATGTCAAGTCCAGAAGAATCTCAAGAGGTAACCATACTGTGTTTCATCTTGAGAAACTGAAGGACTTGAAATGTGCTCATGAGTATGCGGTGGCAGTCTCGAATCGATTTGATGTGCTCGGTGCTCTCGGGGACCCTGTAGAACTGTGGGATACCTTCAAACGTGAAACTCTACAGGCTGCCAAGGAATGTATTGGGGAGGACCCGAGGTCAAGGCGTGGTTTTGTCTCGACGGAGACGCTGGAGAAAATCGAGGAGAGTCGCGCTGCCAGGCTGGCTGGGAACCGGGACCAGCACAGGGCTCTGTCACGCCGGACTAGAACCCTCCTGGGGAGAGACAAGGAGAGTTATGTCAGGAGTCTCGCTTAGGATGTCGAGGGTCATTTGAACGCTAATGACCTCCGACCCGCCTACCGAGCCCTGAAGAAGCTCCGTTCCAAGTCTCCTTCTCGGGCGAGTGCTATTCGAACAGCAGATGGGCGCCTCGTGTCGGACATGGATGGGCAGATGGCTCGTTGGGCTGAGTACTTTGAGCAGTTGTTCACGGTGGACCCTCCAACTGAGCAGCTTCACACCACTGGGTTACAGGCAGTGGATGCCGATCCTCCCATTGACGAAAGGGCACCCTCTCTTGACGAAGTCAGAGAGGCTGTAGCAAAGTTGAGGGGTGGAAAGGCAGCTGGTGTTTGTAATATCAGTGCGGAGCTCCTCAAAGCTGGGGGTGAGGCCATGATCCACGGGTTGCATGCTGTCCTGACTGCCGTGTGGCAATCAGGTACCATTCCTCCTAACTGGAAAAGGGAAAAGGTCGTCCCTATCTGGAAAGGGAAAGGGGACCGTCAGGACTGCAACAATTACCGCGGTATTACACTGCTCAGCGTACCAGGCAAGGTGCTTGCCCATCTATTGCTGACACGGATTCGCAGCCATCTGGTGAAGCATCAGAGACCTCAGCAGTCTGGGTTCACGCCTGGTAAGTCAACAACGGACCGTATCCTAGCGGTTCGTGTCCTAGTGGAACGCCGACGTGAGTTTCGACAGGGGATGCTTGCAGCCTATGTTGATCTCAAGAAGGCGTTTGACTCAGTGCATCGTGAGTCACTCTGGGATCTTCTGCGACTTCGAGGGATTCCTGCAAGGACTATTGGTTTGATAACTGGTCTGTATTCTGGGACTGAGAGTGCTGTGAAGTGTGGGGAAGGTGTATCCAGCTTCTTTCCTGTGAATACAGGAGTGAGGCAAGGGTGCGTCCTTGCCCCATCACTTTTCAACGCTTGTATGGACTGGGTATTGGACAAGGTTGTAGATCAAAGTGATTGTGGAGCATCCGTCGGCAAACACAAGATCACTGATCCTGTTTTTGCCGATGATGCAGTAATCTTTGCTGAGTCGCTGGAGGTCCTGGTGATGGCTCTCGAGGCGCTGCACGAGGAGGCAAAGCCTTTGGGACTTGAGGTCTCCTGGCTCAAGACCAAGGTCCAGGTGTTTGGAGACTTACTAGATGAAGCAGTACAGTCTGTTCATGCGTGTGGCGAGGACATTGAGATCTTGGAAAGCTTTACATACCTTGGTAGCGCAGTCCATAATGACGGCGGGTCACGTCAAGAAGTCTTACGGCGGATTGGCATAGCCCACGGTGTTATGGACTCGCTCAGCGGGAGTATTTGGCGTTGTCGGTACCTGTGCAGGAGGACAAAGATCCGGATCTTCAAATCGCGTGTGATCCCTGTCTTACTCTATGGTTGTGAGACATGGACACTAAATAGTGACTTGAAGAGACGAATCAATGCCGTTGGTAATAAGTGTCTTCGCAGAATCATGGGGTATCGCTGGGATGATTACGTGTCAAATCAGCGATTGCACCGTGAGACTGAATCGAGGCCTATTACCTGCATAGTCCGTCAGCGCCAACTTCGGCTATATGGGCATGTGGCACACTACCCTGAAACCGATCCATCTCATCGGGTTGTATCTGTAAGAGACAATCCGGCGTGGAGGAGGCCAAGGGGGCGCCCACAAGGCTCGTGGCTGGGGCAAGTTGATGTTTCTTGTCGAGAGCTGCTTGGTATGGGAAAGGAGTCTGCATGGGAACTCGCGCGTGGTGACCCCCGGGAGTGGCGTCGTAGGGTGGGCGAGGCGACGCGCCCCCCGGCGTATGCCCCCAATGATTGATTGATTGAGTGGCGGTGGCGGCGGCAGCTGGGTTGCTGTGGCCTATGCGTTTCAGGACCGACAGTGCGCCGGCGGCTACTGAGAAGAGAGGGTCTGTCGCTCGGCGCTCCGTAAGTCCGTGAGGCCGGCAGGGGGGGACTAACCAACCCAAAGCGTAGCCACTCTGTATTGCACAAAAGCGTAACACACGACACTGTACACACACGAGTAGCACTGTAGCTCCTAGCACCGTGATTACATAGGGAAGCAGAAATTCCAGTGGTGCGAAGCTGAGGCACACACAATGGCTGTACTAAATGGCGTTTGGTTTCCCATGAAACTGTCCGTCACTGTTTCACTAGTGACTCACTGCGCCATGTTCGTTGTGTACGGGATCAGTCTAAGTCCAGGGGGATCACCGAAAACAAGTTACTTTCAATAGGTTCTATTCTAGCGATAGCAGTACAAGTTACAGTGAGAACAATAGGAAACGCCTGTATAAGCCTCCAGGCGGCGGGTGTGACTGTCTGCCCAGCAGTGGCTACCACTCGGGGTTGCCAGGTGGCGTGCTGCCGGCGCAAGGTTGCCAGGCTGTACATGCTAACTAAACTATCCCAAAACTACTACTACTACTACTACTACTACTACCACAATATGAACTTACAAAACTTATTATATATCATTTATTCATTATTATATCTTTTTTTTTGTCTGTGTGTCGTATTGATATTGTTTTTAGTGAAGAGTTGAAAGGTGTTCGCCCCTGGAACAGCTGCTAAGGCAGGGGCGATCAGGCGAAGTTGTGGTGTGGTGTTAGACGGCGGCTCACTTACCAGCCGCCAGGTCCGGGGCAGATGCTGAGAGCGAGCTAGGGCGCCCTATCCACTAGGGCGCCTGTGGTAAGGCGAAACGCCCTCCCACCGCTATGCTCAGTCGAGATTGCTGCCTTAGTGGCACCGCTAAAGGCGCTGAAAACTAAGGCATGGTCTGATCCCTGCTTAGTGAGCTGCTGTGGGCCTTTGACAGACATTCATCTTCTGTTTATAAAACAAATACAGCCTTGTTTCAGTTCCTACAACGTAACAATTGGTGTTTACGTATTAATAGTGTTGCAAGGTGTGTATGAATTGATCGTGCAAGACTAATGCGGCATTATAGGGTGTTATATGCTGGTGATAAGAAATGTTGTGTTGTGTGTTGGTTTGGGGCGGGCGGCGGGCGGCGGACGGCAGGTGCTCCACCCGCACTAAAATGTTGTACTATTATACGGTATTATCATACTACCAGATGATATTTAGGACAGCTGAACATACCATCATCTTCACGAGACATTAGTGCATATCATGAATGTATAAAAATTGCAGTAAACTATACCTATAATAAGATAATGAGAGCAAAATGAAATCTTGTATAAACTTTTTTTCACCTTTTATTATTCATCTTCTCCTTATTCCTGGAATTTTGGTTGCATTAAATTTTCACTCACTGTCCCGGAATCGGCACACCTTAACGATTATCACGGTGTATGGCACGTCCCAATGCAAAAATATATAAGTGGTCAAAACCTGCGTTGAACGTCAAACTTGGGATGAAACAGCTTTTGGCGGGGGAGAGCGGTGTATCCTTGCCATAAGTGCTTGGTGAGGAGGGAGGAACAACATTACTTGCTTCAGCAGAGAAGTGTTCAAGCCTTGTGATTGGTCGAAGCTGCCTAAGCAGTGCTCAGATAGGCAACGTGATTGGCTAGTAGGATTCTCGGACCACGCCCACGCCATAGGCTTTGTAGGTGTAAGGCAGTGCAAAAGCCCCTTGAAATATCGACTGTACATAGGCTTTAGTCTGTGCCTTAGCCGGGCCGTTACAAAAGCGCCTGAAGACGGGTAAGGCGCTCTTTTCGCCTTACCTCTATGGCACTTCTCAGCATCTCCCCCCCGGTCAGGTAGGGGAGGATGTAAACACCATGGCCGCTCGTTCCAAACTGACTTTATTTCACACTCGCGCTCAATATTACACTTAGTGAAACAAGTGTTAACTATCCCAAAACTATCAAATAAAGCAAAGCAAAAATAAATGAATTAAATAAACCCCAAAAACCCAAAGGTACAAACCCATTCCCAACATTCTCCCAACCATAGGAGTATAACGAAATATACTCCTATACAAACTGGTTTGAAAACCCCACAATACATAAATACAGGCACACTTCAGCACACACACATACATACCATGACCCAAACTCTACCCTTGTGTGTGTGTCACATACACACACACAACTCAAACTATACCCTTGTGTGTGTGTCACATACACACACACCACAGCTCAAACTATATCCTAGTGTGTGTGTCACATACCACACACCACGCCTCAAACTATACCCTAGTGTGTGTGTCACATACACACACACCACGCCTCAAACTATACCCTAGTGTGTGTGTCACATACACACACACCACGCCTCAAACTATACCCTAGTGTGTGTGTCACACTGTCACATACACACACACCACGCCTCAAACTATACCCTAGTGTGTGTGTCACATACACACACACCACCAAACTCTTTCAGCACACACACACACTACCCAACTCAACAACAGATCCCTCTGTGCTTGCCGCCAATGATCACCTCTGTAACCCAAAATATACCTCTGTTTGCCACCAAAATTCAGTACCAAACAGGCACAAAAGACTACACCAACAGGGCACAACAGCAACCAGCATCACAACAACAGGCACAACAGACAGCACCACTGGGCCAACTTCCTAGTTCTGTTCCATTCTTCAATGAACTCAACCACCTCAATCTGTCTTAAACACACACACACATAGCACAAACAGATCGCCTCTGCTTGCCGCCAAATGATCACCTCTGTTAACCGCCAAAATGATCACCTCTGTTTGCCACAAAAATGTCAGTACCAAAACAGGCACAACAGACCGCATCACAACAGGCACAACAGACAGCACCACTGGGCCACTCCTACAATACCAACTCCTTCTCAAACTCCTGTTTCAAAACTAACACCTCTACTACATACCAAAGGTGACTGCAAGGTGAGTCATAACTAGTAGTAAGAGTGACTGCAAGGTGAGTCATAACTAGTAGTAAGAGTGACTGCAAGGTGAGTCATAACTAGTAGTAAGAGTGACTGCAAGGTGAGTCATACGTCTCAAACTAGCTCCATCTCAAAACGAACACCTCTACTACATACCACATACCAGGGCTCGCCAGGAGGTGGGGGTCCTCCCCGCCACTGGGCTCGACAGGAGTGTTGGTCTTCTCCGCCACTGGGCTCGACAGGAGTGTTGGTCCTCCCCACCACTGGGCTCGACAGGAGTGTTGGTCCTCCCCGCCACTGGGCTCGACGGAGGTTGTCCTCCCGCCACTGGGCTCGACAGGAGTGTTGGTCCTCCCCGCCACTGGGCTCGACAGGAGTGTTGGTCCTCCCCGCCACTGGGCTCGACAGGAGTGTTGGTCCTCCCCGCCACTGGGCTCGACAGGAGTGTTGGTCCTCCCCGCCACTGGGCTCGACAGGAGTCTTCTGTCGCACTCCCGCCCCTGTACCGCACACGCTGGGCTCGCCACGAGGGTCTACTGCAGAAGCCCCACAGTATCAAGGGGACCATTAATAACCTTGGGACAACTAGATGGTCAACAATACACACCAAGGGGGCCATTTAACCAAGGGGACCATTACAACCTTGGGACAACAAGATGGTCAACAATACACACCAAGGGGGCCACTTACAAACTTGGACTGCAGGAGCCCCACAGCAAATCAAGGGAAAAAAAGAAACAAAAACTAACGGCTGGGACTAAGGACCCGACAGGAACAAAAGGACCCGGCTGGTACTAAGGGCCCCGGCAGGAACAAAGGGCCCGACAGGAACTAAGGGCCCGACAGGAACTAAGGTCCCGACAGGAACTAAGGGCCCCGGCTGGAACTAAGGGCCCGGCAGGAACTAAGGGCCCCGGCTGGAACTAAGGACCCGGCAGGAACAAAGGGCCCCGGCAGGAACTAAGGGCCCGGCAGGAAATAAGGGCCCGACAGGAACAAAGGGCCCGACAGGAACAAAGGGCCCGACAGGAACTAAGGGGCGGGCCCTGAGGGGGCCCGACAGGAACTAAGGGCCCCGGCTGGAACTAAGGGCCCGGCAGGAACAAAGGGCCCCGGCAGGAACTAAGGGCCCGACAGGAACGAAGGGTCCGGCAGGAACTAAAGGCCCCGGCTGGAACTAAGGGCCCGGCAGGAACAAAGGGCCCGGCAGGAACAAAGGGCCCCGCTCTTCAAAAGGGCCCGACAGGAACTAAGGGCCCCGGCTGGAACTAAGGGCCCGCAGAACTAAGGGCCCCGCTGGAAACTAAGGGCCCGGCAGGAACTAAGGGCCCCGGAGGAACTAAGGGCCCCGGCTGGAACTAAGGGCCCGGTAGGAACTAAGGGCCCCGCTAGGAACTAAGGGCCCCGGCTGGAACTAAGGGCCCGGCAGGAACAAGGGCCCGGCAGGAACTAAGGGCCCCGGCTGGAACTAAGGGCCCGGCAGGAACAAAGGCCCCGTCTTAGCAAAAGGGGCCCCGACAGGAACTAGGGCCCCGGCCTGGAACTAAGGGCCCGACAGGAACTAGGGCCCGCTGGAACTAAGGGCCCGCAGGAACTAAGGGCCCGGCAGGAACTAAGGGCCCCGGTAGGAACTAACGGCCCCGGCTGGAACTAAGGGCCCGGTAGGAACTAAGGGCCCCGGCTGGAACTAAGGGCCCCGGCTGGAACTAAGGCCCGACAGGAACTAAGGGCCCGACAGGAACTAAGGGCCCGACAGGAACTAAGGGCCCGGACAGGAACTAAGGGCCCGGCAGGAACTAAGGGCCCCGGCAGGAACTAAGGGCCCGGCAGGAACAGCCTTTTCTGAGGCACACACAGTGACGGTCTCTTTCCAAGTCGAGTTAGCCGGCCCTGTCCCGGCAGCCATGTTAGGCTCACATTCCTCGGCCAGCTGACCGAGTCATCTGTCAAAGTTGACAACTTTTCGTCCACTGACATCTTCGCCAATTATTACGTACGGGATCACTTGAACTCACAGTATCCCGGGTCTGGGCACCATGTTCGCCCCTGGAACAGCTGGAGGGCAGGGCGAATAGGCGAAGATGTGTGGAGTGGTGTAAGGCGGCTCACGTACCAGCCGCCTGGTCCGGTCAGGTAGGGGAGGATGTAAACACCATGGCCGCTCGTTCCAGACTGACTTTATTTCACACTCGCACTCAATATTACACTTAGTGAAACAAGTGTTAACTATCCCAAAACTATCAAATAAAGCAAAGCAAAAATAAATGAATTAAATAAACCCCAAAAACCCAAAGGTACAAACCCATTCCCAACAAAAGGAAAAGAGGAAAAAAAAACTATTACCCAATAAGTTATGATATATTTAATGGTTAACATGACAATACAAAATATAGAAAGAATAGAAAGGAAAAGGGTTACAGGGAGTTTCGCACACAAGTTATTTTGTACCCAAGTTTTGTTTGCTGTTTCGTACACTGATTTTTTCGTGTTTTTTCGTACATACCTGGTGTCGATTCGTAACTCTAGTAATCAAGTTCAACTCTGAGCTGAGTGTACGAAACGACTATGGTTTCATATAGACCACGAAACAACTTTTTGGTGTACGAATCTACTGGTGTACGAAACAACTTGTGTACGAAATGACTGCACCCCAGGAAAAGACATAGATAGAAGGGATACAAAAAAGAGATTAAAAAAAAGCTATAGAAGAATGAAGTAGAAATTGAAAGACGATTGAGATAAAAACTCAAATGAAAGAATATAAAGAGATTTAATAGCCTACAGAAAGAGGGAGAATTTAATAGCTTATTAACTTTATAGCAGGAAAATTACAGAGAAAATTAATAAGAGTGAAAGAAAAGAAAGAGAAAGAAAATTAAGAGGTGTGTGTGTGTGTGTGTGTGTGTGTGTGTGTGTGTGTGTGTGTGTGTGTGTGTGTGTGTGTGTGTGTGTGTGTCATTCACACATGGTCTTGTCCATGCGAGTCATACTCGCGATCGCCAGTTTCACCCTCGCAGTGCGAGCATGAAGCTCATTATTACCGATCTTTGGGCAATGCTGGGACCTCATACACCACACCCCCCCATCTCCTTGCTCAAGGGGGACAGTATCCGCCCAAACCTCTCAGTGGGAATATCCCCGGGTTTGAGTGCAATCGAACGCCGGGAATCGAACGCCGGACCACAGAATGGTGCCAGGTGCCTTAACCAACTGAGCCATCCAGATGGTAAGTGTGTGTATTCATCTAGTTGTATTTTACGGGGCCAGAGCGACGCTCGTGTGGCCCCGTCCCGATATCAACATTTTTATCATTCATCCTTAGTGCTTTGTGTTGGGGGAAGCCACCACCCCGGGAGGGCGGTCACAAACCCCCGGCTAACACCCGGTACCCATTCACTGCTGGGTGGACAGGGCTCGGGTTTTAAGGAAACAGCCCACCTGTTTCCGCTCCGCCAGGGGATCGAACCCGGGACTTCTCGGCTGTGAACCGAGCGTGCTAACCACTACACTATGGAGTACCCATGTCCGTGTGTGTGTGTGTATGTGTCCGTGTGTGTGTGTGTGTGTGTGTGTGTGTGTGTGTGTGTGTGTGTGTGTAGGTGTGTGTGTGTGTGTGGTTGTGTTGTGTGGGGTTGTGTGTGTGTGTGTGTGTGTGTGTGTGTGTGTGTGTGTGTGTGTGTGTGTGTGTGTGTGTGTGTGTGTGCCTGCGACATACACATATTTTAACGTCAAATATGATAGAATAATATAAAATGACGGGACATTACGAGCCTGATTTAATTCTGTAAAAATGCAATTAGGCAAGAACACACACACACACACACACACACACACACACACACACACACACACACACACACACACACACACCACCACACACTATTAACTATGTATGGCCTTATCTAACCTCTCGCTTAACTTTGTATGTGTGTGTGTGTGTGTGTGTGTGTGTGTGTGTGTGTGTGTATTCATCTACAACTTGGTAAACACACACACACACACACACACACACACACACACACACACACACACACACATAAATGCAAGAGGTCAGATTAGGTCATTAGCAGAGGTCACAACACGGGGTCAGGCTGAGTCAAGGGTTGGAGATCTGACACAGCGGGAATAAATATGAGTTTGTTTGTAAATAAGGTTAAATTAGGTCATTATCCTGGTATAAATGTTAGTTGGTTGGTTACTGTTGTTTGTGAGTCCTGTGTGTGTGTGTGTGTGTGTGTGTGTGTGTGTGTGTGTGTGTGTGTGTGTGTGTGTGTGTGTGTGTGTGTGTGTGTGTGTGTGTGTGTGTGTGTGTGTGATTTGACTAGGTGTGAAAAATACTATTATTCATACTTACATGTGTGTATCTATGTGGTGTGTGTGTGTGTGTGTGTGTGTGTGTGTGTGTGTGTGTGTGTGTGTGTGTGTGTGTGTGTGTGTGTGTGTGTGTGTGTGTGTGTGTGTGTGTGTGTGTCATGTAATTGAGTAATTGTAGCACATAAAAATAACCCCTCACCATACTTAAACTAGCTATATAAAAGTTTGAGTTTTTTAAGTATATATTAGTTAAGCATGTTAAGTATATATATTTTGTATATGTATTGATTATCATATATATGTATATTAGTATAGTTTCTTATTTGTATATTTTCTTCAATCATTTAGTTAACTTGATATACACAGCCAAGAGTATACACATAGATGTATACATATAATCTGAAGTATACATGAGACCATATATGTATGTTGTGTATGTATGGACTGTACACACACACACACACACACACACACACACACACGCACACACACACACACACAGTCTTTGTTCAATAATTAACTATTTCATGTACGCAAAACAATAGACCTCCTCCTCCTCCTCCTTTTTTCTAATCTTCCTTACTGAGAAAGACAAAAAGTTTCCGTCACAAATTCTCACAGGAAGTCACGTGTCATATCTAGACCTATATAGACCTATCGGGGGGGGGTCTCTCTCTCTCTCTCTCTCTCTCTCTCTCTCTCTCTCTCTCTCTCTCTCTCTCTCTCTCTCTCTCTCTCTCTCTCTCTCTCTCTCTCTCTCTCTCTCTCTCTCTCTCTCTCTCTCTCTTTCTCTCAAACCCCAGCTCTCCAGTAATCTGTATGGATTCATTCCTGGCAGGAGCACACAAAATTGCTTTCATAGAGTCCTTGCTGGCATAAGGAAACGATTTAATGTTTTTATTGATTTGAAGGGAGCCTTTGATAGAACTAACCCCAGTGTCATCTTATCCCAACTATCTAATATGACCTCGGGGACCATCATCAGAATAGTACAAGACTACCTAACAGACAGACACAGTCGAGTCTACTTTGAGGGGGCTTACTCCAAGTGGGAACACATGGAATTAGGAACACCACAGGGGGTGTTCTCTCGCCAATGCTCTTCAACGCACTTATGAATATCATTGCTTCTTTCAAATTTGATGGGGTTGTTATTACTGTTTATGCTGATGACAAGTGCTACAAGCAGACTCACAAACACACATAAAAAATGCGTTGCGAACACTGGGGAGATTGTGCAACTCTATCGGCCTCATCATATCACCAGAGAAAAGCAAGGTGCTGTATAAACGGCATCGGGATATAGCTTCCTTAAAAATACAAGGGAAAATTCTAGAAGAAGTCCCCACCTACAAGTATATGGGTGTACTTGTTGGGCATTGCAACACAAGACACAACGAAGTCCCCAGACTGAAGCACATCCTCGAAGTCAGACTGAAGTCAGCCTCGACTAGCGTTGCTAAGGAAGGTTGCATGGGGAGACGTGGGTTCGTCTGTCCCCGTCCTTAAGAGGCTATATGTTTCCTTAATCAGATCAGTCATAGACTACAACTCTAGCACCTTAACATGTCTCAACAAAGGAAAATCTAAAGCACTCGAAGTCATTCAAAATACAGCAATTAGGATAATTTTAGGGTGCCCAAGATCAACACAGCAGGATAGTGCAAGACACGAGATAGGATTACCACCTCTCACACATAGAGTACAGCAAATGGCAGCCCTCCAAATTATGAGATCACTAAATACTAATGATGATGGTCAGTTATATGAGGCTCTTTTCAATCCTAAGTGGAAAGAAAAGTGTAATGTTTGGCTCTCATCAGTCAGGAAACTGCTCAGTTCATTTAATTTTTATAAATACATGGATGATAGGGAGCACAAACCAGTTGATCTCCCCCCCTGGGAACTGCCAGTTTTCAATGTGTCCTATTCTACCATCAAGGTTAAGAAGTGTAATGCACCATGTGAGCTGATGAGGCAGGACTTCCTTAGTAGATTGACTGCCCTCCCTGAGTGTCCCAATATCCTGTACACCGACGGGTCGCTGCATGAGGACGGGCGTGCGGGGGCCGGGGTCGTGTACTACAAGGGAGAAAGCCGGGGTGAACACCGGGCGCTAAGCATCCGAACATCTGATGGTTGCTCCTCGACCCAAACGGAGCTTCTCGATCGGGCTAGCAGCGGCTCTGGCAGCAGTCAAGCGAGAGGCCGGAGACGTCATCATTGCCTCTGACAGCACGACTGCCCTACAGTCAATAACATCCAGGAACCTTCTTCACACCGTCCTCGTGAACAGAATTATTAAACTTGTGTATAAGATAACGTGTAAGGACAGAGCTGTGAACTTTATATGATCCCCATCACACTGTGGGATAGCGGGTAACGAGCGTGCAGATAAAGGGCTATATTCAAGAAATGTTCTTGACGCGTTGTGTCGGGCCGCGGCATACAGTGTGTATGTGGTCAGAGAGACGTAACATGAACGATGACCCTTTGTCTTTCGCTCTTAAGTATGTTATGTCTTTAAATACCCCGGTTGGAAAACTTGTGGCCCACATGACACACAATAATGTCCCTCACATGTCCTCTATGTTGTATAATGTACATAATACAATTGCTAACTCTGAGGCAACAAGATGCAATGTATATAAAACAATTAACCCTGAATTTAAAGTACATGACATTTATGAAAAGAAACATGTAATTAACGATCTACATAGGATGTCGTTTACACGTTTTCGAGTCTGTGGTCATAGTTTAGTAGTGGAAACGGGACGCTGGAACAGGCGCGGACGTGGTCGCCTTCCTCTCGAGGAGCGCCTGTGTGTATGTGGTGACATACAAACAGAACAACATGTGGTAGAGGTGTGCCCTATAACACAACACATTAGAAACCTTTACAGATTTAATACTGTTCATGACGTATTCTCTAATTTCAGTGATGTAATAACATGCAAAATTATTCATGAAGTTTTAAATAGTTATACTTAAGAAATGCATATTCTTTTCCGTTAATAGTTTATTTCATTTTTTTGTCTTTCATAGGGACGTAGATCAAGCTGGCTGCTTGTTGAATTTTATGTGTTTAGTAGTTTATCGTAGTAGTAGTAGTTTTAGTAATTACTTTTTGTTGGACTACAGTTTGTTACTCAAAATTTGTGGGAATGTTTCATTTTTTGGACATTGAGTGTTTTGTCTATTTATTAATGATATTATGTGTAATTTATGTATAAAGCTGTGGTCAATAAATATCTATCTATCTATCTATCTATCTATCTGTGTGTGTGTCATCTCAATAATCGCAGTAGTAGAGAATGAGAGAATGAGGATAGAAAAATGCAAAGCACATGATCCATTTGAAGAAAAAAAAATGCTTTCCCCAAAAAGAAAACAATTACGAGCAGATAACTATAAAAAAAAGCCGAAATAATAGCGTTCCAACTTTAATCTTCCAACACGTAACATGACAGAAAATGTAAAAACTGAGAATCTTACCAAAAAATGCCCTGAAGGTGAGCTGATGTGTTTATAGATGAAGCATTTTTTGGTACAGCCTGCCAGCTTCCCATGTATACTTATCCAACCCATTCTTTCTACATCTTTGCCTGGCGCTCTTCTTTCTCGTGTAAAAAGACATAAAAAGGGGGCGGCAATGTTAAGCGAGATTCCGCGCGCGTGAGCAAATTTGGAATGTGTGTTGGTGTCACCTTCCTCCCCGCACTACTGAGGGAAAGGTATGAGGCATTCTCTCTATAGACTGTTCGAGTGCCAGGAATGTATAAGACCTTCCCTGGGAGTGTTTGAACTGGGGGACTAAAAATCAGAGCCGAATATTGTTAGAGTAGGATGAAAGAAAAGAAAAAAAAGAAAAGGAAGGCGAGGTGTAAGACAGAAAAAGAGCATCAAATTAAAATCCTGGAAAAAATTAGGAAAAATAAGACAAGCTTAAAAAGAAACGGAAGCAAAAACTATGCAAAAAATACTTTAAGACTATGCAATGAAGCTCAGGCAAACCAAAGAATGAGTTCCTCTCTTCCTCTTGTTTCATGATCTTTCGCTTGCCTTTTCTTTCCCCTTCACCCAAACCCACGTCCCTCGTGTCTCTCCTTCCCTTCAGTAATGGCGGGCGTTGTTCAGTCCGCCTTCACTTCCAGGTCACGAGACAAAGGCTGCCTCGACTTAAGTTTTGGCAAGACGGAGATCTCTAATAGTGGGCAGCGTGTGTCGTCCACTAAAGAATGCTTTCTCCGCTATAAATATTCAGTAGATCCTACGTGGGAGACATCAAAAGAGGGCGGCGGAATCTAGACGTGTTCGGAGGAATCTGGAGTCTCATGTACAGAGGCCGAAAGCCATTTAGAAATACAGAAAAGTTCATGGAGTTATCCTGCACGAAACTATAGCTATTCCGTGGCATCTGACTCTCATGCACATAAAGTCCATTAACACGCTGATTCGTAGCTTCCCATATTCCTTCCAGTATTAACTATTCAATAAAACAAAGATAAACCACGTCCTGCATATCATTGCTTTCCTCAGCATAACACAAGTACATGACTGTCTGGGTGTTGGATGATCGCTCGGTGGTTGTGTCGGCTGCAAAGTAGAGTTGCAGACAAATCTAAACATAATTCCAGCTTCTGTTCTGCACAAACACCCGCGTCGTTTCGGCAATAACTTTCATTATGCAAATCTTCCTCGTAGCGTCGTTGGAGGAGGACCTCGGAGGCCACGCGCCTCCGTCTCGTTCCTGCTCCCAGGGGTCAGCCTGACGACTTTTCCGAGTCCTTCTTATCTGCCCGCCCCTCTGTCCCCCTCCACCTCCCCCTCCACCCCTCCACGTCGCCATCCATAGGCTGATTAGTCGAGTCATTTGATGTGAAAGTTTTCGCATCTTTAATATACCTGCCGCCCCTTAGCCTTGCCTGCCGCCATCCATCATCGTACACAATTTACGTTATTAGGAGGCTTGTTGACTATCACTTCTGCGGCATTGTGTCACATGAGACACGACCCACTGGCGCCACTCTCTTGTGCTCACCAGATCTGACTTATTTGATAAAGAAAAATTTTCTTAGAAGATCTAGAAAGTTTTTGATCTTCAAGTTTTTGCAAGAGAAATGCCTATGATTTATTCATACGAATTAAGTCCATGGTAAATCAGAGCATCGAAGCTGAAAAAAATGGTGAGGCTCAAATTTGCACATTAGATTTGAAATTTATTCAAACCGCAAGATCGTCTAATGACTTCCCAATAGTCTCTCTTACTTTCATATATATTTGACATAAATTCTGAGTCGCGCACAACGTTTGTCATGTTCACCAAGACAGAAAACACTACAACACTGAAAGGATGTCACGATACGATCCAAACGTCACCATTGACAACACACAACAACAGTTTGCTGTTCAGTCCTCGCCGCCGCCAGCCCTTGTGGTGAGCCCTGGTGACCACTATCACCATCGTATTTTTCTCCACTCAGACGTAATGTTGACTCAAAATGAGAAAAAAATTTGCAAGGAGTACAAGGAAGCAGAGAGCGACATTAGCATTTCCTTAAAGACGGAGCCATGTGGTCTTATGACAATTCAGCTCGCGCATGGAGAGGAGCGAGCAAGCAGGCAGGAAACTCCCTCACACTTTTCAATGGCTTTCTGCTTGAGTCCTCGTGGGTTGAGAGGTGAGAGGCCAAAGCTTAACTCTTGACAATCTTAAATCTCACAAATTTTCGTACATAGAGTTATGAAGGATATTTGAAAGCTTATTATGAAAGATACTTCAGTAGTGAATAGCAACATAGAAAATGTAGTGAATAGGATTCAAATTTGTATATATTCATTGGAGATAATACGACCTTTGCAGTTCTAATATTATTACTGTATTTGTACTTGCTGTTTCGTCTCTAACCTTGTGACACCGAACGTATGTCTTCGGGGCTCATATAGATTCTCCGTAAGTGTTCAGTCTATCAGCTTCCTTACAGCCTTCACAACCATGGCCAGGGTATCAGGCAGCTGTCTCGATGTTGTCAGATATTTATGTTTTCTCCCAAAGAACGGCAGGGCATCGGGTCATCAGATTTCGAAGGTCATTATAAATTCACACACACAAGGAAGGATCCGGTTTCTAAGGTAATAAATATCCACAGATCTCTCGATTTCCAATTACTTTCAATCTTTTTACGTTCTGATTTGAGTCACGCGCCTGGCGGTGGTTTCTCAACAGGTCATTCATCACTTAGATAAGGATAAGAACATGCAGCATTTACACGTATTTCCCATCAGACATACTTGACCCACCGGTAACAAGGTCTTCGAGACACATCCTGTTCCCTATGTCTGGTGGGGATCAGGGCGCCATGCAGGTCGCCAGGTAGTCCTACAGGTCGCCAGGTACTCCCCTCACAAAGGCTAGCTTCTGCAATATCTTCATCTGATTAATTCGTCGGCGATGGAGTCCCTGGGCTGACAAGCGGCGAGAACCGGCCTCAAGACCTCCTCCCACGGCAAACATGCGTTAAGGATGTCACCGACGTAGACAACAAGAACATTCACCTGCCCTGCTCTGCCCTGCCCTGCTCTCCTCGGTACAGGTCACTTGCAGGTAATGCTAGCCACAAATCAAGCCCCGCCCATCTGTGTGACCCGACCTGACCTCCTCCTCCTCCACGCAATGGTTCCTTCCACATGTCCTTCGCCGCCATTCTCCTTCCTTCTTCTCCCTCCTGAGCGTCTCAGCCCGAGGCATCAAGGCAGTGTCTCCGCGCCGCGTCCCTTCAAGCTGGTACTCGGGAACAAAGTGATGCTCGAACACGTTTGGAATTTTAGAAGTTATTTAGAATGTAATGATTTTCCTGTTATCCAATAAGCAATACAAATATTTCCATTAATTATTTGATTGTGTGTGTGTGTTATTCACCCATGGTCTTGTCCACTCGAGTCGGACTCGTGATCGCCAGTTTCACCCTCCCGGTGCAAACTTGGAGCTCATTATTACTTTGGGTAATGCTGGGACCTCACACACCATACACCCCCATCCCCTTGCTCAAGAGGGACAGTAACCGCACAAGTTTGTCAATGAAAAATCCCCGGGAGGAGTGAGGATTCGAACCGCCTACCACAGAATGGCAGGCTAGGACGCTATCAATTTGACCATCATGACGGTGTAATGTGTGTCATTCACCCATGGTCTTGTCCACGCGAGTCGGACTCGCGATCGCCAGTTTTACCCTCTCGGTGCCAGGTTGGAGCTCATTATTTCTGATCTTTGGGTAATGCTTGCTGGGACCTCACACACCACACACCCCCATCCCCTTGCTCAAGGGGGATAGTAACCGCCCGAATTTCTCAATAGAAAAATCCTTGATACTTATGATTGATACTTTTTGCCTTCGTGTCTCTCTCTCTCTCTCTCTCTCTCTCTCTCTCTCTCTCTCTCTCTCTCTCTCTCTCTCTCTCTCTTCTCCCTTTTCTCTCTCTCTCCTTTTCCTCTCTCTCTCTCTCTCTCTCTCTCTCTCTCTCTCTCTCTCTCTCTCTCTCTCTCTCTCTCTCTCTCTCTCTCTCTCTCTCTCTCTCTCTGTATATGTATGTACGTACGTATTTATGTATGTGTATGTTTTCGTGTGTACACCTTCCAAACCTTAACACGGCCATTATCGCTCCATCGCTCATTCTCACCTCTGGAAATAGAAAAGAAAAAAATCAAGCTCGAGAATAATGTTTGGCAGAGATCATCAAAAAATCATCGCAACACATAATTTGCATGGTAACATAATGGAGCTATAACTAAATGGATATATATATATATATACGCTATCTTATAACTCTTTTGTCGCCTCCGTGGTGCAGTGGCTAGCGTGCCTGGCTACGAATCTGCGGGCCCTGGTTCGATCCCGGGCCAGGGCAAGCCGGTGACCAGCCTACCCAGCTGTTCTTCCTTCCTTTCCGGGCTGTAAATGGGTACCTGGGGTAACCTGGTGGGAAGTAACTGTGGTAACCCGGGAGTCACACTAGCCCTGTGTCCCGGGGTAACGGGTCCTCACCCACCACAGGCTCTAAGGGCTAATGCCACGGAGATGAGCACCGCATGCCACGCTCAGCTTAGCGTATGCTCCCATCTTTACATTTTACCTATCTTATAACCCTTGCTCTAACTTTTAATTTCTATCGCATTATTTCTTATTAACACAGCACAAAGTTACTGCGCTCTTGCCTCATTTATTGCTAACAAACTATAATGTAATACATTTCTTGGCTGAAATGTCTAACTAGCATTCACAAATCTCTTAACTTGCAACAGCTCTAGTCACTCCCATGCTGTATTTTCCACCCTGTTCGTAATATAATATGATCGCGCCTGGAATGCGAGAGCCTGAGACCTGCTGATGAAAGCTGTGAACAGGTTTTGTGGGATGGAGGTTCTACTTATCAGTATTATTATTATTACTTTCATTATATATTTGTAGTAGGAATATAATTAATTATAGTAGCACTAGCAGTATTATAGTAGTTGTTATTGATGTTGTTGATGTAATTGTTTGTGAGGCATTATTACTAGCTGTAGTTGCAGTAGCAGTTGTAGTTATTGATAGTGTTGTTTATGAGGAGATAGAGTTGAACAAAAAGATTCGCGAGTGCATGATTATGATGCACGAATAGATGAGGAGGAAGAGGAGGAGGAAGAAGGAAGAGGAGAGAAAACATTGCAAACTGTATCACTAAGAAATTAATCTAAAGAAAATCAATTAAATAAATGATGCAGCAACTATCAATATTTTTTCCCCACGCGTCAACTGAAACAAAAATTAGAATACACAAGAAAATTAAGTGAACAATTCCACATGGATCCAATAACGATGCCCCAATCCGCTTTGCACACTATTCATCACATACTCAACATCACATCCAACCTTGCATTCTCACCTCTTCTACTTCTTCTACCTCTACCTCACCTGACTTCTATCACAAAGTCATCATCCTTATCATCCTTATCATGCGCCGTCCCGCCAAATCCCACTCACTCACTCACCCTCATCGTTTTATCACCAATGAAGCGTCACTCTCATCAGGAACCCGATTCCCTGGCGTGCACATAATCTGTTTTCATCACAGCGGCGTTCTCAGTATACCCACACACCGCCACGCACCGCCCCTGACTCACCCCCCCCCCCCCCCAATCACACGCCTATCCCGCTACACACAAGCACATTTCTCAACGCCACATTCCCCACCGTCACCGCAGCGAGTGTACCATCATCATAACCATTTAACTGCAATCCACAATGCCGCGGTCATCACTAACATCACTCCGGCCTGCCCTTCACATACCCTGCCACCACCACCACCACCACTACTATCACAGCCACCATCACCACCAGCCTCCTTCCTCCTTCCCCTCTTCCTACCTCCTCCTTATCTAATACACGCGACCAGTTGTGTAGAAGATATTTCAGAAACAAAAACCATGAGGTGTATAGAGAAAGAGAGTGAAAGAGAAAGAGAAAGAGAAAGAGAAAGAGAAAGAGAAAGAGAGAGAGAGAGAGAGAGAGAGAGAGAGAGAGAGAGAGAGAGAGAGGAAAAGAGAGAGAGAGAGAGAGAGAGAGAAAGAGAAAAGAGAAAGAGAGAAAGAGAAAGAGAAAGAAGAAAGAGAAAGAGACAGAGAGAGAGAGAGAGAGAGAGAGAGAGAGAGAGAGAGAGAGAGAGAGAGAGAGAGAGAGAGAGGTCCACATTGCTTGGTGTGTAGTTGTTGTTTTCTATTGCCCCTGGCAAGGGGAAGAGCACGGTGTAACTATGAGCTGTTGGAGATATTCAGTCACAAGGATTAGCGTGGTGATGGATAATTAGAGCGCAAGGCGAGGAGCGTAGGGAGAGGGGATGAAGCGACAACCGCAGTAGCATATTCAGGACCCGGGTGCCCTGTGGCATCAGCGTGAATGCTGTAGGTGGCTGGACCATATAAACTATAATGTAATAATGGATCTTGTGCTACAGTAAGGCAGTGGGGGCAGGGGCAGGGTCGGTATTGAGTACCTGGGCTTTACAGAGGTAGCTGTTGGAATTTATTTCACAAACATATTTAATATGAGGGTTCTTTACCTAATCATCAAACCCATGTTCTATCTCCCGACACAAATTATCCCAGCTAAAAAAATAACAAGGATCTTTCGGGGATAGGGGGTTGAAATGGGGATAGGTGGTTTTAAAACTGCAGGCCCGGTGTCCATGTGGCGCGCTGATCAGAGCCGTGATTGAAAAGGGGCAGAGGGGGGATATTAGGTTTCGTTATGCGTGGGTTTTGGTTTTCACCCCCTGTATCCAGGGCCACGGAAATTAAAATTATCAGTGGTTGATTCTAAAACGCCTTTTGGTTTTTACACTTATAGTAAAATTTCTTTTTATAAAAGCAGTATAAGTAAGAGATGTTTTTAAAGGCGGGGTCTGGCGTTACTTCGACAACCCGTTTTAACGTTACACCTGGGGTGGTGGAGTGAGATTCCTCCTGTGGGCGGCTGGGGGCGTCCCATAAATTACAGGTCACCTTTTGGAGGCGGCAGGTGACCACCTAAATTTGGGTGCAATTCAAATGACGGGCCCAAATAGCCAGTCGCTCCAAATTAAGGGAAAAAGTTTAAAAACACGGGAATATTAATTTATTTATCCCCGTACTTTCATTACTTAAATTACCTTAATATTACCCATTACCATTAAAAATTATATACTCCTATACACACCCCCCCTATGACGGGGGGGAAAAAACCTCTCATAGGGGGGGGGGGGGGGGGGGAAACAAACTACCCTCTCCCAATTTATAGAGGGGTTTGGTGGATAATTTCCACCGGGGGGCCGGCGAAAATGAATTTCCGCTTATGGACTCCCCCCCGGCCAATAGCCCCGGAACTTTTAAATAGGGTTTCGGCACTGTGGTCTTTAGCTTTTTAAAAATTAACGCTCTGTAGGGGTACCAGGAATTGCGAAATTACTTGATGGGGGGGGGAAGTTATCTCCTAACCCTGCAAGGGAAAAAACCCCCGCAGGGAATTTTAAACCCCTCAGGGAATAAAACCCTGCAGGGATATTAACCCTGCAGGAGATTAACCCTGCGGGGAAAATATTAACCTCGGGGGAATATTAACCTGCGGAATTTTAAAACCCTGCGGGGAATTAACCCTGGGGAGTATTAACCCTGCGGGGAAAATATTAAACCCCTGCGGGGAATATTAACCCTGCGGGGAATTTTAAAACCCTGGCAGGGAAATTAACCCTGCAGGGAATTTTAACCCCGCGGGAATTTTAAAACCCTGCAGGGAATATAACCCCGAGGAATATTAACCCGCAGGGAAATTAACCCTGCGGGAATTAAAACCTGCGGGGAAAAATTTAACCCTTAGGGAGTATAAACCCTGCGGGAAATTTAACCCTGCAGGGAGTTTTAAACCCTGCGGGAAATTTTAACCCCTGGGGGATATTAACCTGGGGGGGAAATTAAACCCCTGCGGGGAAAATTTTTAAACCCCTGCGGGAATTTTAAACCCTGCAGGGAGTTTTAACCCTCGGGAATATTAACCCCTGCAGGGAATTTTAACCCTGCGGGGAATTTTAAACCCTGCGGGGGAGTTTTAAACCCCTGCGGGAATATTAACCCGCAGGGAGTTTAACCCGCGGGGAATTTAAAACCTGCAGGGAATTTAACCCTGCGGGGAATATTAACCTGCAGGGAATTTTAAAACCCTGAGGGATTTAAAACCCTGCGGGAATTTTAACCCCTGCGGGGGTAAAAACCCGCGGGGAATTTAACCCTGCAGGGATATTAACCCTGCGGGGATATAAACCCTGCGGGGATTTTTTAACCCTGCGGGAATATTACCCGCAGGGAGTATTAAAACCCCTGCGGGAATTTAACCCCGGGGAAAGTATTAACCCTGAGGGAATTTTAACCCTGCAGGGATTTTTAAACCCCCTGCAGGGAATATTCCCCTGCAGGGATTATCAACCTGGGGGAATTTAACCCTGCAGGGTTTATAAACCCTGCGGGGAATTTTTAACCCCCAGGATTATAAAACCGCAGGGAATAACCCGCAGTGATTATCAACCCTGCAGGGAATATAACCCTGCGGGGGATTAAAACCCCTGCGGGGAAAATTTTAAAACCCTCAGGGATTTTAACCCTGCAGGGAATTTTTAACCCGCAGGAATATTAACCCGCAGGGAGTATTAATCCGGCGGGAATAAAACCCTGGGGGATTATCAACCCCGGGGAATTTTAAACCCCTGCGGGGAATATTAACCGCAGGGATTATAAACCCTGGGGGAATATTAACCCTAAGGGAGTATTCCCTGCAGGGGAATTTTAAACCCTGCGGGGAATAAAACCCCTGGGGGGAGTTTCCCCCTGCAGGGAAATTAACCCGCGGGGATTTCAACCCTGCGGGAATATAACCTTGCAGGGAATAGATTTTATTCCCCCAGTTAGCCCCAAACCTTTTACCTAAAATGGTTTTAGGATTTTTATCAGCGGGAAGTTCAGGGGGACCTGATCTAGTCCAGTATAACCTAGTAGACAGTCTACACTCAGATTATTAAATTAAAGAGAATTTGAGGTAAATTTGCACCTGTTTTACCATATTTTCCAAAAAAATTTAAACCCGAATTCGGCTAATATTGTAGCCTTTTTGATGTAATGAGTTCCCAAAATTTCTTCCCCAAAAATTTAGTAAGATGAGGCGTTTGGGAAATTTGTATGGGATGGCAGGTGCTTTTGGAGATCACTTTCAAATTTCGACCTCGAACCTAATTTTGCCCCCCATGTAAGGTACAGACCTAATAATTTTGGTCAATTTGTTCCTATGGCGGCTGGCTGAGGCCAAAGCTGATATTCCTCAGGAATACCTCTTCTGTATTGTTTTGATCCCAAAAATTCAAAAAGGATCGAGTATCCCTTTTCATGGATTGGAAGACCCATTAGTAGTCTTTTTTAGTTTTCCAGTAAGGAAAAACCTTCTATGTCTATAAGGATCTGGGTCAAATTTAGGGTTTCCCCATTATATCTTCAGATATGTTGACGAGTGGCAACCTTTTTGGATTATTTTACACTCTTTTAGAGGTAGGGCCTTTAAACCATAATCCTGTATCATTTGAGGTTATTTTTCTCCTCGCGACACATTTTATTAGGATTTCATTAGTGGCAATTATTCATATGAATGGAAAACCCCTTTCCCCTAAAACCTCACTTATTGGTGGGGCAAAAAGTGGTTCCAATTTTGGAATTTGTAGGGGTTGTCATGAAGGAAAAACTCTCCTGTTCGATGTATGGTAGTGGGGAGGGGGTTTCCCCCCCCCCTTTTTACTTACCACCAGCATTGAACTAGAGATGTTATGTATTTTTAGACCTTTTTTAGGTAACGCCCAAAATAACGGCTCCTATTATTAAATTTTGGAAAGGACCATCAAAGTCCCTTTAAAGTATTCTAACTAGTTTTTAAAACATTATCCCTCACATTTCGCTGTGCCTTTTTGTCCCTTAAAAAATTAAACTGATACCAATATTATTTAAATACTCGCAGCTACCCTAAAATTTATACTTCCCCAATTGGGGCTGAGGTTGAATATGTCAAAGGTTTTAGCCTCATTTTGCCCGGAAAAACCGATAGGCAAATTACTTTTAATTATTTTTTAAGGATTAGCCCTATTTTCAAAAGTCACATTCTCTTTTCTCTCTCTCTCTCTCCTCTCTTCCCCCCTCTCTCTCTTCTCTCTCCCCAAAAATCGTTCCTTTCCCTTTTACCAGGGGAGTGAACCTTTGTGAACAAAGGGACACGAGTCATCTGTTTTGGAGGGCCGCAAACTCCATTTACTGCTTTTTACCAGGCCCGGTATTTAAAAATAAGGCTATGGGTTCCCCAAAAGGTTCACATAACAAAAAGTTCCCCCAAAAATTCCATAGCTATGGAGAAAATTTTTCCGCCATAATGGGGCTAGCTTTTGCTGCCCAAAACTTCCCGCTAAAATTAGCATTTAAAATTTCCCCAAAAAATGTTCTTAGATCATAAAATACGCTTAAAATCATAAAATTAGAGCGAAAATTATGTAGAACCTTACAACTGAAAAAAAGAAATTTTTAAAAGGTTTACTTCTTTAATACGGAAATAACATCCCGTAAAAAAGTTTTACGCGGGGAACATGTAAACCCACTTGTCCTCTCCTCCCATAAATATATTTATATTCCCAAGTAAGGGGTAAAGGGTGCGGAAGGAACACAACGGGTAAACCCTAGAAAAGAAGGAAAAGGGGGCAAAAGCCGGGGAGGGGTGAATGGGGGAGTGCATCGATACGGCGTAAACGTAGCTAGGCCTATCTGTAGCACGTATACGCCGTATTCTGCCGTCTCACTTCCTCCCTGGCTATTTTTTTTTTCTCCCCCAAACTAAAAATTTTTTAACTTGTGGTACCTTCCTCCCCCCCCGCTTACATTTAAAAATATAAATGCTATTTGGTAATTTCTACGTTTGCCCATACCTCCCCCTTCCCCAAAAAAACTTGGGCCTGTGGGAATGGGGGGTTTGGGGGGCTAAATATCGTCGAAAAACACTATTTTAGAGTTGGGTAGGAGTCAAAATTACCTATATCTGGGGTACTTTTCCCCTAGATAGGGGAAATTTACCTAACCTTAAAGCTCCGAGTTTAAAGGCCCCCCTCGTAATCTAACCAAAACCTAAGCAATTTTAAACCCTAACTTCCTACGGGGGGCTCCCCCCCCCTTACGCCCAAAAAATTTTCCTAACTTTAGCGATAATCACCCGAAATCTATCCAAATTTAGCGAAAATACCCGATAATCTAACCAAACCCCAAATTTGGGCCCCTCGACACCCCCGGAAACCTATTTTTTTTATCTACTTCTTAATGGGAGGGGGGGGGGAGGGTGGGGTGGACTCGATCAGGGTCTTCTGTTCGTGAGGATCGTCAGCGGTCCCACTTTCTTGACTGAAGAAATTCAGCAATTTTCCCTAGATCTAGGTTTTTTTAGGGCCAAACCCCTAACTCCAAAACTATGGGGTTTTTGCAACGACATTTTGTCCCCAGCCAAATATCCCGTTCCCCCCAAGGTGCCCAAACTTGTTTGGGGGAGGGGGGAGTATGGAAAAAACACTAAAAATAATACCTTTTTTATGGGGAGGAGAAAAAATGTTTACGTGCATCTCACTTTTTTTCCTCTTGGACCGCATCGCCTCGCTTTTCTTCTCTGCCGGGGACCTTTTTTCCAATGAGGTTTTGGCTTTAGTTAAAAAAGGTTAAAAACGGGGATTAGGTTAGATTAGTGAATCTAAAAGGGGAGTTAGGTTAGTAAATAAAAAGGGGGGGGTTACGTTCATTGGTTATTTTAGTGAATCAAAAGGTGGGTTTAGTTCTTAATTTCATGTCTATACCTTCTTACTAAAACTTTTGATATTCCAAAAGAAATGTTTTTGCGACAGAAACTCTTTTAAAAATTTCTTAGAATCCTTTAAAGGAAAACCAAAACACACCCCAAATTGTGTAGGAATCGGCCCTAGTGTAAAAAATTAACCTTTTTTCCCAAATATTATTTTTGTTTTTCCGGAAGTAGTATCTCCACACGTGCTGAAGCTAAAAAGCCCCCCAAAAGGGTAGATATATCGTGGGGTAAAAAAAATCTTTCTTCTTTTCCCTGCCAAAAAACAATAGCAAATTTTTATTATAAACAATAAAACAAAATAAAAAATAAAATGCCTTCAAAAAATGTTTCAAATAAAATAAAAACCTTTATTCATTTTTCAGTATTATAGAAGTGGAACCCGTCCGTCAAAAATTTCCGTCGGCGAGAATTCTCGGTTGTCTCGCACAGAATTTGGGTACCGAGAGTATTACCATGGACGGCCTTGAGAAAGCATTTTCCCTGCCACCCAGTGCCCCATGGCCAAAACTGTACAGCTGCACTGCTCGTGCCTCTGCATCTTGCCAGGGCGAGGAAAAAAATCATACTGTTTTATAATTTTCTTTCCCCGTTTTCAGTGTAGGGGTTCCTTTTTTATTTCTTGGAGGAATGCATTTACGAATGACATACAAATTTCCCTCATTTTTCGCCGATCCCTCTTGACAAGTTCTTCGTCATTCAATTACCCGAAAAAAGTCTCTTCGGGCACGAAAATTTCCTGAGTTTGGGGCCTGGCGGAAGAGTTATTTTGCTGCCAAAGTTGAGGCTTAGTCAAAATAAGATCCCCTTTGGGGCCCCCGGACATCCCCTAGCGTTATGGGGAACTTTATGGGAAAACCGAGCCTTTTGGAATTTTCGGGGACTTATGGGAAAATTCCCATTTTGCTGCTTTTGGTAAACCCCTAAAGGGATTAAAAATACGGGCCCAGGGGATGGTACTGGAACAGGTTAGGTTTTCCGGGGACCAGTCGTTTCACACACGTTTGCACTGGTACATGATGTTATTTAACCCGAGGACTGCGGGGGGCAAATTTTGTTTAGTGCCGCCCTGCGGGAATGTGAAAAACGGACCTTACAAAAATTTGGGGAAAAACACTCAAGTCAAGGGGAAAAAATCCGCTACGGAAATTTATATTTTTAAACCCAAACGAGGGGGTTGTGGGTGGTTGGGGCGGGGTTTTTAAAATCTGGCGCGAATGGCACCCCAAACCGCTAGCGAGAGCCTACTGAAGGGGCTAAAGATCCATCCTTTGGGGTTTTTTCCCAAATTTTTTAGGGGTTATTCAAGTTTTCTTCAGTAGTTTATCTCAATAAGCATAGGTACCTCGTACCCCGTTTATTATATATATATAATTTTTAATATAATATATATAAAAATAAAGAATATAATATTTTAATACTAATGAAAAAAAAATTAAGGGGGATATATATATAGGTATAATATATTTAATATTAAAAATAAAAATATATTAAAATATTTATATATAATATATATATATATAAATATCAATAAAATAGATATATATAATATATTTTAAAATATATATATAAATATATTATAAATTATATATTTTATATTAAAATTATTTAAAGTATAATTATATAATATTTATATAATTTATATATATATATATTTTATTATATTTTATATTTATATTATTAAATATTATAATTATATATATTTTTTTATATTTATAATTTTTTAAATATATATTTTATACTTATTATATTATTATATATTATTTATATTATTATTTATATATATTAAAATAAATTTTAATATATTATATTATATTATATATTTTAAAAATTATAATATAATTATATTATTTTAATAATATTTTATATAATACTATATATTATTATTAAATATATTTAAAAATAAAATTAAAATATATAAAATATATTTAATATATAATTATAAAATATAATATATATATTTATAATATATATTCTATTATATATATTATATATTATATTATATATATATATATATATATAATAAAAATTATATATAATTTATTAATATTATTTTTTTTTTTGGTAAATATATTATATATTATATTTATATTATTATATTTTTTATATATAATAAATTTTTATATAATATTTTAATATAATATATTATAATTTTATTTTATTTCTATTATTTTATATATTCTATATTATAATATATATTTATATATATTTATATTTTTTTTATTAATAAATTTATATATATATTCTATATATATATAATATATTTTAATATTTTTAAATTTTTTATAAAAATATATATTCCCTTATTAATTTTTATATAATATTAATATATTATATATATTATATATTTATATATTATATATTATATAAAATTTTTACTATATATATTTAAACTTTTTAAAAATATATATAATTATAATTAAAATTTTTAATATATATTATATATTTTTATATATTTTTATATATATTAATTTTAAAATATTAATAATTTTATATATATTTTTATTTTAATATATATTTATAAAATATATATATATATACTTTATATATTATTATATCTATAATATATTATTAATATTTTATTTTTATAATTTTTTTATATATTATTATAGAATTTATATATTAATAAATTTAAAATTTATATATTAAAAATTATATATCTTTATTTCCCAAATTATTATATATTTTTTATAATTTATATATTTTTATAAAATTATAATAAAATTTAAATTTTTTATTTTTTTTTTAAAACATTTTATATTTCCTATTTTTATTTTATTTTAAAAAAAAAAAAAAAAAATTAAAAATTTTTTTATAAAAATCAAATTTTTATATATATCAAAATAGTTTTTTTTTTATATTTATTATTTTAAATTTTCTCTTATAAATTTTTTTATAATTAAAATTTTTTTTTTTTTATAAAATTTTTAATTTATTTAATAAATTTAAAAATTTAAAAATTTTTTTTTTTATTTTAAAATTTCTATATTTTTTATTTAATAATAATTATATATTTTTTTATTTATATATAATATAATATATTATATCTTTTTTTATACTTTTAAATTTATTTTAATTCTATATATTTTTATTTATATTTTTTAATATATATATATTATTATATCTTATATTATTTTTTTTTATTTTTATTTTCTATATTTTTTATATTATTTTTTTCTTTTATAATCTTTTTCTATCATATATATTTATTATATTTTTATATAATTTATATTTTAATTTTATATATATAATAAAATTATTTTAAAATATTTATATTTTAGATTTTTTTAAAATTAAATTATATTATATATAATTATATTTTTATTTTTTATATATATATTTTTATATTATTATTTTATTTCTTATTTTATTTTTTATTATAAAATTATTTATTTTTAAAATACTTATTTTTATTTTTTTTATATATTTTAATATATTTATAATTATATTTATAAAATTATATAATATTTTATAAAATATATTATTTTTTAAAATTTAATATATTTTTATATATTATTATATATTTTTTATATTTTTCTTTATACATATATAAATTATTTTATTTTTTAATAATATGTTATTATATTTTCCTATATATTTATATATCTATAAAATTTTATTATTAATATATATTATTATTTTATATATAAAATTTATAAATAATTTTTATATTTTATTTTTTACCCCGGTTACGGTCCAACGGTACCTTTTGCTTCCCTTTGAGTTTAAATTATTGGGAAAAAGAAATATTTGAAAAAACCCTTTCCCAAAAAAAGTCCCAAGATAAACAAAAAAAATATCCCAACCCAGGCCCCCTTAAACCCCAAAGTTTCCGGGGGAAAAAACCCCAAGGAGTGGTACCCCCAGGGGAGAGCTTAGTTGGCAGAGGGGTATGTGTGTTATCGAGGGCTGACATCAAGGCTATATGGGGACACATTTTTATAGATTTTTTAAAAAATGTTGGGGGGGTTTTTTGTATGCTTTTTAAAATAGCGCTTGGGAAAGGGCAGCCGCGCCCAGGGGTTTGAATAACAAAACCAAATGCCTGTGAATAAATCCCGAGAAAAAAAACAAAATGTTGAAAATTTTGAAACCTTTTTATTCAAGACCGAACCGAGGTTTTGGAAAAAAAAATTACGATTATTTTTTAGGTAAATAAAAGACTTAGTTTTTTAATTTTCTTAGGCTACTTTTCCCGAGGGCCCGGCACTAATTTAATAATGTCTAGGGGTTTCCCGGGCTGCAGAAAAAAGCCTTATTTAAGGGGGGGGGGTTCCCTCAGCCCGTTGTACGGCCGGCTTACAACAACCCGCCCCCCCCCCCCAAACAATGACCCCCCCAAAATATCACCGTTTGGGAGTGGTTTTTGGGGGGGTTACGGGACACATTTTGGCAACCCCGCTCGAGCGGACCCCGCCGAGCGGGAGAGATGACTTGAATTTAACTTTGTACGGCAGCCCTTCCCGCGGTTTGGTGGTGCGGTAGACTTTTTTGTGACGTCATTGTGACGTCTTTTTTTTTTTGTACGGGGGGCCGTACAAACGGGAAAGGGAGGAACCCCGGGGGTTTATTCGAGCCCGGGGGGCCCCCGGGGGGTTTCGGTTTCAAAAGGGTTGCCCCTTTACCGTTAGCCTACAGATTTGCTTTCTTCCCATCGCCAAAGATCTTCCTAAAAAACTCCCTTTTCCCACTCAAATTTGGGCAATTTAAAAAAAAATTTCATCAAGCTACAAACTTGTCAACCCCATCAAAAAGGGGTTAAAAAAAATGAGAAAGAGAAAGACCTAAATATGAACCTCTCTCATTTCTTTAGAGACCGGGGCCCGGCATGTTGGGCGGGCCCTGGGCTGAACAACGTGAGACACCACGGGTTTAGAATCCTTTTTCACCCTTTGTTTAAAGAAAAGCCACTAACAACTAAATTATGAGGTGACGGGTTTTAATTTTTTTCCCCTTTAAACGTTAAACCCCAAAGCAAATCAATTTTTATTAGATCTTAAATTTTTTTCATTTTTTTTTTTAATTTTGGGGTCCCTTTAACCCGGTTTTCCCCCCCCTTTCCCCCTTTTTACGGCCCCATACAACAACCCAAAGGGGGGGGCCCCCATTTTCACCGATTTAGGGTATTTTTGGTAAAATGGGCCCCAGTTGGCAAATCCGGGTCGAGGGGGACCCGCCGAGCGGGAAAGATGACTTGAAAAATTTAAAATTTGGCGGCAGCCTACAGTTGGGGACGGCGGTGCGGTTTGACTTTGTTGGTTAAAGTCTTGTGACGTCTTTGTTTTTTGTACGGCGGGGCCCTTTCAAGCGGGAAAAGGGGGGGAAAAGGGCTTTAGGGGTATGACGGGGACTGTGGCTGTTTTCCCTGGGCCTTTTTTTTGGACTGTACCTAAAAAAAAAACACTGACTTTTTTTTTAGTTGGGGTCATTTAAATGGAAGGGTACGATCATGAAAATAATCTTACGTTTTTAAAACCCCCTCTAAATGTTATCTTTAAAACCCTTTAAAGAATTTTTTTTCGTCTTTAACAATTCCAAAAAAACTTTCCCCTTTTTTTTCACGTTGTTTTCCCAAAAAAAGGTTTCAGGGGAAAACAAGTGTTTCTTTTCTTAAAATATTTAATTATGTGCAAAAATATTTTTTTTATGTATTTTTTTTTACTTTTTCATTATATGTTTTTTAAAAATGGTACTTTTTTGTCCCAAAATTTTGGTGTTTTTTATACTATGTTTCATGAGAGGAGACTAAGATTAAATTTCCTTTTCTTAAAATCATCTTTCCGCATGGGGTTCATGCTCACTTTGGGAAATTTAATTTTTGGGGGAAATATACACAGCCTCGTGGGTTTTACCTATGAAAAGAGTTTTTAATTATTTACTATATTTTTTTTTCTTATTTTAAAAAACAATTTTTCCCCTTTAATTTAGCAAACAAGTCGCTTTTGGGGGACCTGAGTGTTTGTATTGTGCTGCAGAGGTTTTTGTCCTGACTACGAATAATTAAATTTTCCCGCCCTTTTCGAACCATTCTTTTCTTTTTTAAAGAAAAACTTTACTAATCCTTTCCCTTTTTTCAAAACCCCTTTGGGCTCTCTAAGGTCATCCGAAACTTGATCAACCCCCACATTTCTCCCCAAAAGTAGTGTTGGGGTTTTTAAAACAATTTTTTTGACATTTTTTTCTTTCTTTAAGGTCTTAATAAAGAAGTTTATAACAGGGCCCCCTCGGCGGGCGTTTTTCAAAAAAAGTAAACCCGGTTTCCCGTATACCACGGGTTTATGGGGACGGGGGCGGGTTTTCTGGGGAATTTTAATGTGTTTTCAATACTCATCTGTATTCTGTGCACTCAAACTTTCCTTCTGAACTCCTACGCTAACTTCCCCGCGGTACACAAAATATTTTCTTATCACCGTCCACAATGCGGGGACTCCCTTATTTTCTTCCGTTAGTTTTCTGCAGACTTCTAACTGATCTTTAATGTTTTTGGAGGCTTTTCAAATTAAGCTGTTGTACTCTGAAGTACAAATTTACTTTGACGGCATCCAAAAGTTAATACTACGACTTTTTCTTTTATGTCGCCTGATTGCAACACTTGAGGTCTTCATGACATTAATGATGCGTGTGTTGCCTCATAAATGCTCCACAACTGGTAATCTGTGCTGAACTTTCATCCATATTCAGTGTACCATCAGGTGTTAAGTGCAGCCTTGGAGCGGGAAAAAATAGTCCGGTATAAACAATTGAGGAACAGTAACAGCTAATCGAAAGTTAGAGAAAGTATATAACATTCCAGACCCAACATATGATAAATGAAATAAAACCAAACACATTGTATACGATCTATAATCTTAATCCCCTTCCTGAAGACGGCTATCACGCTAATTAAGAATATTGTTAGCGTGTTTGTGCCTCCCAGTGGACTTAGATCCTTATAGAACCTGACCTGTAGGATAAACTACTTAATGCACAATGTATCCAATTAATCGTTGTAAATATATTGGATCCTATACAAATATATCTTAAATATTTACAGTACAATTAAAAGGTAACATAGTGGAGTCCATAACCTGTACCTCTCGGGTGACCGTGTATAGTCCTTTCCTCCCTTGCGGCTCCACAATACTCTCTATGTGATATAATTGTTACTTTCTGCATTGACTGTATTGCTAGGCGCGACATGATATCAGTAATACACACGCAATGCTCGTCTGCCACGCGGGAAACCTTTACTTTAAGCAAACGTTCCTTAATTCCAATATAGAATTTGAAGATGTAAACGACGTAACATTTGCATTAGAGTTACACGTGTAAACTCAATACAGCAATGTGCATCTTAAGGCTGAGGGTTTCATGGCTTAGAATATCATAGGTAAGTGTCAGTTATGCTGAATGAAACCATGATGTACTTGTATCGCATCAACGAGAGGCACAAAGAGCTTTGATAAGGAGGCTCCTGTTGGGTGTCAAGAAGAAGACACAGGAGGGAGGAGGGGGTGACAGGAGGACAAGTTGTGTACATCACCACAACATTCTGCTGCACCTTGACACTAAATGTGAAGAAAATATAAACTGTCCTAGCACGCACGCACTCACACACGCACGCACACGCACGCACGCACGCACGCACGCACGCACGCACGCACACACACACACACACACACACAACACACACACACACACACACACACACACATAACCTCTCTCTCTCTCTCTCTCTCCTCTCTCCTCTCTCTCTCCTCTCTCTCTCTCTCTCTCTCTCTCTCTCTCTCTCTCTCTCTCTCTCTCTCTCTCTCTCTCTCTCTCTCTCTCTCTTTCTCTCTCTCCCTCTCTGCCCCCTAGTATCATTCCATTATTCTAATGATATTCCATATCATTCGTAGGATCCTCATTTTCATCATACTACCCTCTTATCTACCCTTAGAAGGACAAAGATCCGGATCTTCAAGTCGCTTGTGATCCCTATCTTACTCTATGGTTGTAAGACATGGACACTAAATAGTGACTTGAAGAGACGAATCAATGCCTTTGGTAATAAGTGTCTTCGCAGAATCATGGGGTATCGCTGGGATGATTACGTGTCAAATCAGCGATTGCACCGTGAGACTGAATCGAGGCCTATTACCTGCATAGTCCGTCAGCGCCAACTTCGGCTATATGGGCATGTGGCACGCTACCCTGAAACCGATCCTTCCCATCGGGTTGTATCTGTAAGAGACAATCCGACGTGGAGGAGGCCAAGGGGGCGCCCACAAGGCTCGTGGCTGGGGCAAGTTGATGTTTCTTGTCGAGAGCTGCTTGGTATGGGAAAGGAGCCTGCATGGGAACTCGCGCGTGGTGACCCCCGGGAGTGGCGTCGTAGGGTGGGCTAGGCGACGCGCCCCCCCGGCGTATGCCCCCAATGTTTGATTGACCCTCTTATCCTCCTCTTCCCCTCAGCCACTTCTGTCTCCGCGTCTCCATTCTTTCCCTCGCTAATATTATTGGCGACCTCCACTACCCGAGAGGACCATCGCCGCTTATGTAGTGTGAGCACGTCCCACCTGTTCCTGGCCCCTCCTCCTCCTCCTCCTCCTCCTTCAACCAGTCACTCCTGAAACGAATTGTCTGGTGGAAAAAGTTCCGGTGGGTACACGACGCGCTTTTTGAAGACACTATTTAAGAAAATAAAAAAAATTGTGGTCTGGTGGCTTAAGTAAGGGTGTGTGCATAGTACAACATGTGTTACAAGTCTAAGACTGTAACTTAGGAGTTCTTAGGAAGGTGGAAGGGAAGGGAAGTTCAGAATAAGCAATCTACATCGTGTAGTTAAGAACACACCCAAGACAGATTTTGTAACTTGATAGCTTTTGTTTCACTAAGTGAGTCTTTCGGCGTGTGTGTGTTCTTGCCTTATTGATTGCTGCGCTGCAAGGCTCGTGTTTCACAACCTGCAAACAAGACTCATCTTACGGACCTTGTAATGTAAGCGCAGTACATACAACAATGAAAGGAATTAGTCTGAAAGCCTGCATAACAAAGCCATTACGTCATAAAGGAGCAACAATGCAGCAATCACGCGTGCTAAAAGAACTAACTGTTATGGTAGTGAGGAATGCTATTCTCGTGTTCACCTTGGATTCCATGTAACATTATCGTGCAGGGCTTTACGCAGGACCGAATTTCACTAAAGTTAAGTGAAAAGAATATACAATTGATGATAAAACGATCTTAACTTTGATGAATTAAAGCACACATATGGTATCTGAAAGTAGTTGACAGCAACACTTACATCGAGACAGGGGAAGATTTTAGTACAAGCACCTCATACATAACTCAATGAGGCAAAACCTTATGAACGAGGAATGGTTTGGAAAAAATATATGACAGCAGTGGTGAGGCAAACATGGCAGTACTGCAAACGCCACACAGTCCATGTTCCGAGGTAGGAACAAACGCGGCGCCTCCCCGGCACCAGCCTCGGCCACCTTCGTCTTATTGTTTAC
>JACEEZ010016317.1:125000-132500 GCA_016584305.1 Chionoecetes opilio
GGGTCAACACGAGGTCTCCGTGCGGGGCTGCGGCGCCTTCAAGTACTCGGCGGAATGATGAGGCGGCACTGTGGCCGCCGGGACGAAGTAAGGCACCTTAACGATGATGATATTTCAGAACAAGTGACAGTATCTCTGACACTCTTATATTTTCTCAGGTCAACAGACATCCCGTGATAACGATCAGACTTCAGCACGATAAAGAAAGCGGGAGTGTTTTCGAGTGGCCTGTGATCTCGTACGAGCCTCCTGGAGAGTCATTTAGACAAAACTTTGGGCTTGTAGATCAATGCATGATTAGAACAATGCATCACAAGGTGGCAGAAAACAAGTCTAAAAGAAAATATAACCCCTTGTATTTTGTGATGAGTGTGGCTGTCACGCTTCTCATTAGTATCACAGCGAAGACAGCTGGAAGGCCGGACTCTGCCTCACCGTTTTTCCAGCAGCCACACGACATCTTCCTATGATGTGCAGCAGAAGCGAATCAGCGGTACGGAGGCTGCTGTTGTGTTCGATGGCAAGACATAACTTGTTTGTAGAATCTGAGGTTTTTTGTCTTGAGGAAGGAAACCAAATACTTTCAGCTTAATTTCTTATTTTCTTTATTCTTTTCATGATTCTATTCTTGATTCCTGATTCTCTTTATGATTCTTTAATAACCAAAAGATTGTCAGTCTGAAGGCCGTAATGGTATCCAACGCAACAATGGTTTGTTATTACCAGATGACAAATTTTAGTGCCTAATAACTGGTCATTTCTTGTTCCCATCCGGTGGGATTCCTTTTGTTTATTTGGCTGACTTTTTCCTCCCCTGTGTTGGGTGTTAGCTTTGTTACATTATGAAAATAAGTGACGAAGACAAGTGACTCTGTCGCGGCGCCTGACACACTCAAGGTCATCATTACTCCTCCCAAACACTGCTGGCAGGGAACCCTTTCCAGAAAGGTGCCGCGGCGGCCTCAAGAGTCACCTCCCTATAAGGCCGCCACCACACACTCTATAATGCATTTCTCTTTTTAATCAAAACTCAACCGGAACAGAGCACCAAACAAAATAAAAGATTAAATATATATCTAATTATTTCATCTTATGCGCACATCCATTAGACAGACAGAGAGTAAAGATATTTCTGCTGAATCTCGTCCTGCAGGTTTGACCTTATAAGGCTGTTCATACCTCTTATGGCAGTTAAAAATAAAATAAAACTGGGAGATTGCTGTCGTCTGTGCCGGCAGTTCACTACAATCTTTGTTGTACGGCAGGCGGTCAGTGCACCACCTATGTATAGTCCCGTCAGTACACTGCTCAGCTACACATCAATGAGGCGCGCACACATCAGCGACAGCGAGCGGCAGTTATTCATCGTGATGTCTTCATCGGATGAAGAACACGCCTGCAATACCGATGAGCCACCGTCGCAGGTCACCGCCGAGTGTCCCAGCGCCGCATGAACTGATGGCATGAACCTTGCCACACATCACTGTTACAGATACATACTTGGAGCTAAAAATACGGACACATATATACACCTCAGACACATTGTCGTCGCAGCGTCATTGTAAATCACACATTGTCGTCACAGCGTCATCATAAATCACACATTGTCGTCACAGCGTCATCATAAATCACACATTGTCGTGGTGCACAAGCCTCTCTGTGGTCGGCACTCCACAAGTCATTCCACAAATCACTCCACAAATTACTCCACACTGCAGGCCACAAACCAATTCACAGATCATTTCATAGATCACTTCACAGGACACACTCTATAAGTCACTTCATTCCACCTATAGTCTTTCCATTTTATCAAGTCACTTTTGAAAATGATCCACTAACCACCTTCTCAATTATTAGTAGAATGGTAGTTTTGCCCCCCCCCCACATTGTGAAGGAGGTAATGTTCGCCTACCATAATATAATTGACAGCGAGCGAAGCTCGCTGTCGCTTACCATAAGACCCGTGGAACCAAGTTTCCGCCTAAAAGTGTATAACTACTCCTAATTATTGTCGGATTGAGCTGAAATTTGACATGCAAGTAGTGCTGTCAAAATCAATGGGGGTCGTCGGAAGAATGTTTTTGCGTAAAACAAGCCCTTAATGAGTAATTAGCGTAAACGACTCCTAATTATTGTCGGATTGAGTTGACATTCGACATCCAAGTAGTGCTGTCAAAATCAATGGGGGTCTGTAAAACAAACTTTTTGCATAGAACAAGCCCTTAATGAGTAATTCACGTAATGAGTTAATTGGCTGGAACGTGGCTCGCTGTCACGTTCCAGCCGCAAACACTGAGCCAAAAGCAAAGGGGCCAGAGGCTGGACGTCTATACTTGATTTACCTCATATGACATATTTCTACTGATAATATTTTTTTTACATCTGTGCCTATACCGCCTGTAGGCAGTGGTGACCCAGGGCTCGGATGGTAGGCTCTGGAGGTTCACTTGAGGGTTCTGATGGTTGGTCCTCGCCCGTTGGTGGCACAGGCAGGATTCTTATAGTGACGCCTGTGATTGCTCATGCCGCCCCCTGTGTCCTCCGATGCATTCGCAGTCGAAGGTAGAGTTGATAGGCAGGGCATGTGGGTGTTCTTAGGCCACTCGACGGTGCAGAAAGATTTTGGGTTTCTTCGGGGATCGAACTCGGGTCACCGAGAACGCCAGTCGGAGACTATAACCGCTCCGCTACCGCCTCCCCATGTAGACTGAACACTTCCAAATGTATTTTTTCCTAATGTTTATCGAATTATTCTAGTGCAAATATCGAATAATTTTGTACAAAGGGCCAAATCAGTCATTCTTTTTGCTCTGCTCATCGATATAATGTCGCAAATGAGTGTGAATATTATTGTACAATGGTGACACATCGGCGTCGATATTGTAACACGAACGTTTGTCACAGAAGAGAATGTCATACCGTCATTTTGTTTGTAAATAATGAATGCACCGAAAGGTAATACAGAATGTTGGAGGTGGACTTATCACCAAAGAGTGTAACAAAGAACACAAGACTAATTTTACGCAATACAGTAATTACATTTTATTTATTAATGTATTTATTGATCATCTGATAGTTGTTTCTAGATTTCTAAGACATTTTTGAACAAAATTATTGAAAATACGTCGAATAAAAAAGTTCCGTGTAGGTTTTGTTCAAGTCTGTCTTTTTTTTTTTTTTTTTTTTTTTACATCACGAGGAACTGGCTAAGGGCACAACAAAAATGGGTAACACAAAGCCCGCTTAGTTGCCAGTCCCTATAAAGAAGACTGTAAGAGAATAAAATAAAAACAGAGGGGTAGGCCAATTTAGTTCGGGAGGTGTCTTGTTACTCTTCTTTTGAAAAGATTTAAGTTATATGAAAGTGGAAAAATAGAAACAGGAAGAGAGTTCCAGAGTTAACCAGTGAAAGGGATGAAAGAGTGAAGATACTGATTAACTCTTGCATTAGGAAGATGGACAGAATAGGGATGAGAATGAGTAGAAAGTCTTGTGCAGCGAGGCCGCGGGAGTGGGGGAGGCATGCAGTTAGCAAGTTCAGAAGAGCAGTGCGCATGAAAATAACGGTAGAAGAGAGCAAGAGAAGCAACATTGCGGCGGTGATTTAAAGATTGAAGACAGTCAGTCAGAGGAGAGGAGTTGATGAGACGAAAAGCTTTTGACTCAACCCTGTTTAGGAGAGCTGTATGAGTGGATCCTCCCCAAACATGTGAGACATACTCCATACATGGGCGGATAAGGCCCCTGTAGAGAGCAAGCAATTGGGAGGGAGAAAAAAAAGGACGCAGACGCCACAGCACACCTAGCTTCTTAGAAGCTGTTTTAGCAAGAGATGAGATGTGAGATTTCCAGTTCAGATTTTTAGTAAAGGATAGTCCTAGAATGTTCATTGTAGAAGAAGGAGACAGTTGAGTGTCATTGAAGAAGAGGGGATAGTTATCTGGTAGGTTTTGTCGAGTAGATAGGTGAAGAAATTGGGTTTTTGAGGCATTGAACAAAACAAGGTTTGCTTTGCCCCAATCAGAAATTATAGAAAGATCAGAAGTTAGGCGCTCGGTGGCATCTCTCCGTGAATCACTTAGTTCCTGTTGAGATGGACGTCTAATAAACGACGTTGAAAAATGCAGGGTAGAATCATCAGCGTAGGAGTGGATAGGGCTTTGAGTTAGACTTAGAAGATCATTAATGAATAATAGAAAGAGAGTGGGTGATAGGACAGAACCCTAGGGAACACCACTATTGATAGATTTAGGAGAAGAACAATGTCCGTCTACAGTAGCTGCAATAGAACGGTTTGAAAGGAAACTTAAAATGAAGGTACAGAGAGAAGGATAGAAACCGAATGAGGGTAGTTTGGAAATTAAAGATTTGTGCCAGACTCTATCAAAAGCTTTTGTATATGTCAAGGGCAACAGCAAAAGTTTCACCGATTTATGATTCTAATCCATGGCATCACTTACACGTAATTTGTATTCGGTGTCAGTGGCTTTCCCGGCGAGTCTACTGCCGCATGAACACCTTTCTGCACGGGTAAAAAAGTTTCGTAGCACCCGAGCCGTACTGAAAGTTGTATTCTATAAAGTATCTTTAGTTCGTTTTTTATTTTTTTATTAAAGCCCACAGAATACAGCTGCCTTATGATTTACCTCAGTGTCGATACCAATATTTTGTACTTCAAAATAAGAACTTCTCCAACATTTATTTAACAATCCAAACCCTTTCCTGCTAAAATAAGAAACACACACACACACACACACACACACACACACACACACACACACACACACACATATAACCGCCAGAACAGCTCTCAGTTGGTTAAGACGTCAGGCACTATTCTGTCGTCCGTTGTTCGATCCCCGGCCCCACTCATTCCCGGGGAATTTTCCACTGAGAAATTCGGACGGTTACTGTCCCCCTTGAGTAAGGGGATGGGTGTGTGTGGTGTGTGAGGTCCCAGCATTGCCCAAATATCGGTAATAATGATCTCCAAGCTCGCACCAGGTGGATGAAACTGACGATCGTGAGTCTAATTCGCGTGAACAAGACCATTGGTGAATGACCTACACATATCTCACTATACCTGTCATCAGTAGTAATCCTGCAGTCTGACTTCCGCACCAGAAATAGGTTATTGGCGACAAATCAACCTCTTTTCTCTCCTATGAGGTTATATGTGGTACCGAGCAATATTATCTCAGCGGTGCATGTTCTCCCAACAAACCGTATTTCCCGTGATGCAACGCAACGCCCGCCTCACGCCTCACTCTATTCCCGGCAGTGTCTCGCGGGATGGAGTCTCCTCGTCTCCATTTAGATTAGTAGGTTTACATTTAGTTATTGGTTCAAGTTCGTCATCAGGTTCACCACCACTCGGAGGACGCCCGACCACTGCTCCACTCTGCAGACGGAGCTGGTGGCAATCCAGCACGCCCTGGAGCACGCCCGCCACCGTCGGGAGGAGATGGTGGTCGTCCACTCCGACTCCAGGTCTGCCTTACAGGTCCTGCAGCAGCTGAGCCCACCAACGGACAACGTGCGGCTCACCACCACTATCCTGGGCCTCGCCCAAAGAATCGCCGCGCAGGGGCGTCACGTGCGGCTCAACTGGGTGCCCAGCCACGTGGGGCTGCGGGGGAACGAGGCTGCTGATGAGGCGGCCCGCGCAGTCACCAGGTGGCCTACAGTCACCGCCGTCGTTCTGCCCAGCATACAGCAGGGCAAGACGATGGCCAGACGTGCTGCCGCCAACAGCACCGAGCAGCAACACCGGGAGATGGAGGCGTCATCGCGGCAGGCGGCCTGGTATGCCAAAGCCACCGCCTACCGCCCACTGCTTCCCGCCCGCCAGCTTTCCAGGGCAGACGAGGTCAAGCTACACCGACTCCGGCTTGGCTATCGCACCCTGGAGGAGCTGAGGGACGATTTTGAGAGTCGGCAGTGTGACCACTGTGGCCACCTCGCCCGACACCCACTAAGGCACTACCTGCTGTCCTGCCCAGCCACGGCTCAGCTGAGGCAGCAGATCGGCGGCCCAGAGGACGACGAGGATAGGGCAGCCCTGGTGCTCCGGCGGGCACTAGAGGACCTGCCTCGGCTGTTGGTAGTGGTGCGCAGCGCCCCTCCCCCCCGCTGAGCGCACCACGTACTACACAGCGGAACATGGAGCGAGGTGACGAGCCTCACTCACAGGAAGTCGCTCGTGACTCCAGCGGCGGGCTGGTGCCCGCTCATCTCTTATAAATGTATAGATGTAAGATTAGTATTAGTATGTAGTTTAACTTAAGGTATTATGTAAGGTTACAATAAGTTGTTGTTTTCTGTAAGAGATGTAAATAAACTTAACTAAACTAACACCACTCAGAGCATCCCCAATACCTCTCAGGCTGACGCTACCTGCTTGATAAGCTGCCGCCGCAACCCGCTGTCTAAGCTAGAGAGTATGGTGTGGTGGTGGTGTTTAAATTGGTGAAAATGATTGGGGTTTTGAGGACGCTGAAGCAAAATAATATCAAACGCAGGATAATATGTCTTCTTTTAGATCTTTGTTATTGTTTGTTATTTCGTAAAGTCGTTTCCATTTTTTTCCAAATTGTATTATTTAGTTTAGTTCAGTATTTTTTTTATCATTGTATAATTAATAACATTCTCTAACGAAAGTTACGAGCACAATTCTATGCTTCCCGGAAAAGTGTCGTCTCGCACATCGCACGCACCATCGCGGTTGGCGGGGAGTGTCGCCCCTGCCGTGCATGGTGTGCAGCGCCGCGTGATGGCTGCGTCCGGTGCCTCACTTAATAACCACATTTTTTATTTTCTACTTCATGCACCGTCAGGAAGTGAGCTGCGCTGATGCACTGTGTGTGTGACGCCGCACGTGTGACCTGGAGTGCTGAGTGCGTGGCGTTAGGGCCACACACACACACACGCACGCACGCACGCACACACACGCACGCACGCACGCACGCACGCACGCACGCACGCACTACAAGATTTAAACATGAAACTGTGGCAGAAGTTGAAGTGTTCAGTCGCCTTGATCATTCATAGCACACAAATGCGTACAATAAAAACACAAAAATCAGGAGATAGTGATGATATTTAAACCCCAAAATACAGATAGCAGATCACCAAACCAAGTCAAAAACATGAACCCAACCCTGTTTTTTTTTTATATGGAAGCTAACTGAGGATCGAAGATTAGTTATCATCTGGCAGGTAGAGAGAGAGAGAGAGAGAGAGAGAGAGAGAGAGAGAGAGAGAGAGAGAGCGAGAGAGAGAGAGAGAGAGAGAGAGAGAGAGAGAGAGAGAGAGAGAGAGAGAGAGAGAGAGAGATATCAGACAGACAGAGAATGACACATATGAAGAAACGGACTCTTATTCTCATTTAATACATAATGTTTGAGGCAGAATCATAAAGACAAGAGTGTGTACATATTCCAAACCACACAATGCTAAGCTACGTGAACTATTGGCTGGTCATCTCCACAGCGTGTGAAC
>JACEEZ010016317.1:135000-137500 GCA_016584305.1 Chionoecetes opilio
GGAGAAGAAAAACACTGAAAAAGTTTGTGCCAGAGTTACTAGTAAACTTACAAATGGGGAACGTTAATCTGAGTCTCCTAACCTCGCCTCTCTTTCTCTTTCTAAAAACAAAAAAATAGTACCTGAGGAAATTCCCTGCGACATTCCCTTTCAATATTCCCGTCAAAAAAATGAAAAAAAACACATTATATATCTTTACCTCACATTACATTTAATTACCCCAGGACGTTCATCTCACGCTCTGAAATGTTTTTTTTTTTTTTTTTTTTTTTTTTTTTTTTTTTTTTTTTTTTTTTTTTTTTTTTTTTTTTTTTTTTTTTTTTTTTCCCAGGGAGGTTCACTTGAGGGCTCTGATGGTTGGTTCTCGCCCGTGGTGGCGCAGGCAAGATTCTTATAGTGACGCCTGTGATTAGAGGCTCATGCCGCCCCCCTGTGTCCTCCGGTGCACTCGCAATCGAAGGTAGAGTTGATGGGCAGGGCATGTGGGTGTTCTTAGCCCCCTCGACGGTGCAGAAAGGTTTTGATTTTCTTCGGGGATCGACCTCGGGTCACCGAGAACGCCAGTCGGAGACGCTAACCACTCCGCTACCGCCTCCCTCGCTTCACCTAGTTGTTTGTTATGTCACCTCAACTACTTCAATGATTATCTCTAGATGTGAGTGGGTTTTTTTGGTAAAGTCATTACAGACTATGTGAAAGTATGAGGACAACATTCTATATATGAGTGACTGTACTTTCAACATATTTTCAACGTTCTTTCACGCTTTCAATGTCATGGAATATCGACAATATTTCAGGGTGTTCATATAGCTACTTTCCATTCACCGTCCTCTGCATGTTTTAGACTAACTTTCCTTTAATAGTCTCATTTGCATAACGAAAATGATAGCTTGTATATGACATTCCACCTGTTACCGCCAACAACTCACTCAAAGCGGAAGGGAGGAAAAGAAACCCAGTGTATTCCTATGTATGTTTGAGCGGCTGTTGGTAGAGAGATTAACACCGCGCTTTGAATACGAACCCTCGAGACGGCCAGCATTAGTGACTATAAAGGGAATGATGAGGCGACTGCTCTATCATTTTAATCCGTGTGTACGCACTGTGTGAGTGGCGTGTGTATTCATAAGCCGTGTATCTCATGACCGGCTAGGAACCCTGTGGAACATTATCAGTTCAGCAGCGGCCAGGGTAGAGACTTAACGATTTGTCCGAACATTAACATCATCTCATAACATTTGTCCTTGTTTTTTATCATCTAAATTAGACCAATAGCAAATATAGTCATCCTTTTAACCACTATCAGTAACACTACATGACAGTATTTATAATGCGGACAACCTACAGCGCCACCATCGCCGCCACAACACAACATCGGTATAACAATCGCTGGCGGCGGGCAATGCACTCCGTCATCCTATTAACCCGAGGCTGCCGGTCATTGCTTCCTCCCAAACACGCGTGTGTCATGGTCACGCCTCATTGAATCACTGGATTTACGTGCTTATATTTTTCCCATACAGTGAACACTTTCCCGCCATCCTATTGCAACATACTGGTGTGATCGGCATTGAAGTTAAAACCCGATCACTCAATTCATGTTCCACTGGGATTAACTATACTTATTATATGGAATCTCGTTATCATTCTAAGATTATGGTTGACAGCGTGGGTGAGAGCTGTATCTGCCTGGTTGGCCGGGATGATTCGCTATGAAGACCTCAATCAATACTACACTAAATGTTGTCATGGAAAGGTGTTGTAGCGGGGTAGTTAGAATTAACCCTTTCACGCCCAGATCTTTCCTTTGCTATAAAAAAGTCGTCTGTTGTTAGCCATGAAATTATGAAAACTAACCAAATATACCAAATTAGTTTATAGGCAGGGATACTTAACAGGTCATATCTATAAAATATTGCTTATATTCACTAAAAATCGTCTAATGGTACCCAAATTACAATGGAAATTACGTTATGGGTCTCAAAGGGTTAAGATTTATACAAAGGTACATGGGGCTCGAACATATGGCTTGACAGCTCTCGACCTCAAACCATTTCCAATCAACCATGAGCCTCTCATTCAACACCAATGTACTTTTCAGGAAAAAAGAGGTCTGGGGACTGTATAGGAAGAAATTCAAGGATTATTTTTCCACAAATGTCGCAGTAGGCACAATATACGGCCTTGCCACATCCCGGCACACTCTGACAAGCACGTGTGGTGTTGTACAGCGAAAATTATCTACAACTTACGTAATTGTTTCTACTATATAACACTACGTACTATATATCTTTCCCAACACAGATCAAATAGAGAGTTTTATTTTTGTCCAGTCTACTTTTGTCCTGTTCTCCACCTCCTTCACCTCATTTTCACTGATCTTCTTCTCTTGTCATAAATATTTATGTATTGTTATTTTTATTTCAGTTATCATCCCTATTCTTAGCGAAAATAGCCAACAACAATAGCGATAACAGTCGTGGGAGGAATAGTAGTTGTG
>JACEEZ010016317.1:140000-210000 GCA_016584305.1 Chionoecetes opilio
GAGACGCCTGAATCCCCGCTTCGTTTCTGCCGGCCTACGACAACTGGTCGTGCTGTGCGTCCCCCTGAGCGGTCTCGACAAGTCAGGATCACTTCCACTTATATTAAGTAACCATCGAGAGGGGTTAGCTGTGGTGAACACACACACGCACACACAGTGGTTCGATAGTTGTGTATTTATATTGTTGTGTTGTTAAGTGTCTCGAGCAGGTCGAGCCTCGGCTGAGCAGTGTCGTGGTGGGGCTCGAGAGATGCCCCCAACCCCTAGGGGGGAGTGTTGAGAGGGTCCACCAAGACTCCACCCTATCGGTGCAGTTGCCTCACAGGTGGCGGCGCATTCTGCACTCTGGATAATATAAGACTTTACCCTGAGTTGTTGTTTACTGTCACCGTCCCTTCACTACCATAAGCCTCGACTATGCCCCCGCTGACAACAATTTTCCCATAGTGAGTCCGTGACACATAACACTGAGGGAACAATGCAATCTTGACATAACAGCCGCCTTGTTAGGTACTTCACGGGAAAGCAGCGGCGGCATGACAAGCCTCAAAACGCGAGGTTCCAATGCGTACTTTTTCTCGGTACAATAAAAACATCCTAACCATAAATCGTATTTTACGATTTGCTAATTTACGTAATTTTTACACAAAACTGTCATATATACAAGACATTCCACAGAAGAAAGCAAAAACAACACAAAACAAGAATAATAAGACATGCCACGCTGCGGCTAAGGGCAACACTCTCCTCCCGCCCGACCGGACCTCAACGCCAACACTCACATTTTCTTTACCTTATTTCTCGTGTTTCTTCCTCGTCCTGCCGTCTCCCAGGCTCCTCACCTTCTTTCTGGGTGTGTGGGCAGTAAGGGGCACCACCAGGCACCGCCAGGAGACGTACACGCGGCACTACGCACACCACAAAGTAATACACTCCCGCACGAACTCAAGACTCACGCCGACTGCATGCGCAGCTTCTCAAATCTCAATGCAATGTTTCCAGAACGACAATCGCACCCATGATTAATGCCTATGATTTTCAGCATTTCAATTATTTAGAATGTAGTCACTGAGGTTAACTGGTAGTAGTAGTAGTATAAGATGTTCGAATAATAATAATAATAGAAGTAGTAATAATAGTAGTAGTAGTATTTGTTTTTATATTATTAAAGTATAGTATAGGTATTACTGGTTATATTAATACGTAATAGTGGTAGTAGTGGTGGTAGCAGTAGTAGTAATTTATTATTGATAGCAATGAAGATGTAACTGAGGTGTAAGTAGTAGCATAACCACTAATATTGATACATGTAGCAATAGTAATGATGATCAAATGAGCAAAGTAATAGTGGTTATGATAGATGCAGTAGTAGTGGTGGTAGTAGTAGTAGAAGTAGTAACAGCAGCAACAGCGGTAGTAACAGTGGTGGTAATAATAATGATAGTAGTAGTGGATGGTAGTAGTAGAGAAGGAGATGACGCAATAAATACTGTATTATAATTTATATTGTATTGAAATATATTGATTAGACAGCCGAGTGCATATTCCCGTTCTCTATGCGAGTATGTGTTTCCAAGTGAAGACGCTTGGCTGTAGTTCCGAAACTTACCATAGAATATTCTCAAAAATACCCTCATTGTGATTCCCAGACAAAGTTACCGCGACCCGTGAGTGAAGATTACCCTACCCTGACCGTAACCTAACCCTGACGTGTTCAAGAGTAAACCCCACATACTCCTCCAGAAAACGGGAATATGCCACCAGGCACAGTATTCCTCACACCTTGATAGTGCTTGACAGGTGAACAAACGGAATAGTCTTGACAACAGGCTGTGATCTGTATTGTTATATATCATTCATTGATCTGTTTATTTCATATGCTTATTCATGCACGATAATGTTAGTCATCAGCATGGAGGAAGGGAATACTAAGACCTGCCATGTTATTCCTGTGTCGCTGTGTTGTCAGGGGAGCAACATTTCCTCCTACAAATAAGCGCCTTGTGATGGTAAATACTTCTGTCCTGGATGTTCATTTTTAATAGACTCCGGATCGTCTGGGAGACAAGGGATCATTCTCCTTCCCAGCAACAGAGCTAATGCCAAGTTATTTCGCCTGCGAGTGAGGTGCAAAGACTGTCGTAGTTATAATATGTATAGTTTAACAGCAGGTTGGAAAAGACTACTTTAACGAAGTGACTTATTAGTAAGCGCATGTAAGTATTTTTTTTATGACTAGTTTTATGAGCCAAGTGTTTGTCTTCCTTTCTAACATTCATCCATCAGCGCTACTACTACTAATGTTCCGTCATATAAGTCACATTCTTGTCACTGTCTTTCCTTCCTTTCCCTCCATTTTTTTTTCTCTCTCTCTCTCTCTCTCTCTCTCTCTCCATGTCTTATACGTATTCGGAACATAAAAAATATAATTCAACAAAATAATTATTTAGTATTTATGCGGAGACGAACAGTGTCATCCTTCACCATTATACTTGTAGTGAAAAAACCTTCCTCCTCAAAATGTAGCACTTCCTTATAGGTCGCCATGGTGAAATGTAGAGTATAACAGTGATCCCTTTCGACTCTACCGTAGAAAACACTAAAGTCGCCAGGACAACGTTTTTTTTCTGATAAGAGACGTCTGGTGGCGTTAATACTTACATTTTTACAGCCATGATTTCAAGAAAGTTAGAAGGGGCTATCTGGAGAGTCTGTGTCATTTTGTGTCTTCATCTGTGTCATAATATGGCTATAAATGAATAAACTGCAAAAATAAAACAGAGTGGCGACGTTGGTAACGGGCTACACTAGGGTCGCCATCTAGTGTTTATGTTTAGTGTCCTCCCGCCGTTGTCGTCGCCCGAAATAAAAACGAGTAGGTAAATTTGAAACCGTCTATACTTGCAGATACAAAGCTTAAAACAACGCGGAAACAGGGTAGATTATACATTCATGATTATAAACTATTGTGTATCATCTTCAGTGACGTATACACAGCAGTAGTGATGCTATAATTCCTAATTTATGCCGCCTGGCGACATGAGTGCAGGTGGCGACTATACTGTTATCTACGGTAGAGTCTAGATTGAGGCCACACTCCCAGATCATTCTCCCTCATTCATCTTATACTGTTTCCACCCTTCTTTCTCTCTCTCTCTCTCTCTCTTAATTATACAGCATGCAATTATAATATTTAATAAATTCATCTTATACTGTTTCCACCCTCTCTCTCTCTCTCTCTCTCTCTCTCTCTCTCTCTCTCTCTTTTTTCTTTTTTTCTCTCTCTACAAATGTATTATTTAAATAAAGTCACGCACAATATCTGCCCACAAACTGAGCAAGTTACCCGTAAATATTGTGTGTGGACGTCTGAGTATAAGCCCCTCCCACACCCCCGCTCTCACCGCGCGCTGATTGGTTCTAATTTTCCCTGAACCCGTATAGCAATAGACTTCGGCAATATGCAGCCGGGTCAGGTGACACGGTCACATCGCTGAAGAACCCGTAATATATATTTTTCAACGGACTGTTAGTGTATTTTGATTTTTTACAAGAAAGGAAATTACGGGGGGAGGTGGGGGGGCATGGCCCCCTTGGTCCATCCTTGGGTGCACCCCTGGATAGATCAGTGTATAATATAGTGTTGCAGTAATAAGGTCATACAGGTTGATAGATAGATCAGCGTATAATATAGTGTTGCAGTAATAGGGTCATACAGGTTGATAGATAGATCAGTGTATAATATAGTGTTGCAGTAATAGGGTCATACAGGTTGATAGATAGATCAGTGTATAATATAGTGTTGCAGTAATAGGGTCATACAGGTTGATAGATAGATCAGTGTATAATATGGTGTTGCAGTAATAGGGTCATATATACAGGTTGATAGATAGATCAGTGTATAATATAGTGTTGCAGTGATAGGGTCATATATACAGGTTGATAGATAGATCAGTGTATACTATAGTGTTGCAGTGATAGGGTCATATATACAGATATACGAGATAGCATATATACAGGTTGATAGATCAGTGTATAATAATAAACTACTGGAAATGCTGAACACTCTTCAGAGACGGTGATTCACGGTAAATAGTTTGCCTCCAGTTTTTAGAAAAGCATTTTGGGGTAGTTAAGTAGTAATAAACCCCGGGGAAAACAAATGAGGCAGTAAGACCGACGCTACGGTCAATTAGACATCTCCCTTGTTGAGGTGTCTGGCGGCGTGTCCGCATAGTTCAGTGCAAGGGTTTAGCTTTATTTCGCCGCAACCAGGCTGGCAAATTCATTCAATGACTTGTATAAAAAAAGTAAGTACTTTTGGCAAGTATTTGCTCTTGATCATCAAATCGAAAGGTTTTTGTTTTCTATGAAGTCCATCGCCGAGGCCCCACATTATTGCCACGCGTGTTCAGGCCTGTTTTGTGCCGCGTCGGGCAGCTCGCCTGCTGTCCTCAGTGAAGACCCCGTGTCGTCTTTTCAGTTTGGGGAGGCGTCGCTCACTTTGGTCTATACCCCCAATCATTTTAAAAGTAATCTTCATAAAGATTTTCTCATTCTTAATGGGCCCGGGGCGGTCGGGGATAAAAACGTGAACGATTTGCGGGTGGTGAGTTTTTTGGTGGCGGGGGTGTTTGCCGCCTCGCTCGACCTTGGCCGTGGGCTTTTAAGCGCCCGCTACACGCCTTTTCCTCAGCCGGACCCTCTTCTTTCTTTTCTATTTATAATCTTTTAGCTTTTTTTTTTTCTTCGCCAAAAAACGAAGGGAACTTTGGGTACAATACGTGAAAAATACACAATGCTTGCATTTGGGTTTCCGGAAATCGATCTTCAAACTTTTTGACGATCTGGGACGTTACCTCAGGGCTCCGTGCCCCGGGCAGCGTTTTCTTCAATTATTCTCAAGTCTGGCGTTGGGCCTTTTTTGTTCTGCTTCTCTTCACTTTGTTTAATAAACGCAAATTAATGTTTTTTGATTGTGTTGTATTGGGGAAAAATTTTCTCGCAGTCTGAGCCATCGCACAGTGCTCACAATCCAGTGAGGGCTGTCGCGCCCTTTTTGCTCGACTCTTCTCAGGAACTCCTTGTCCCCGGGAGGCTCCTGGGGCGAATATGTCCTCCCCAGCTTGGCCAAAAGCGCCATAATACGATTTCGCTGTTTTACTTCTTTGCTTAATTCTTTTTCGGGTAATTTTTTTTTTTTTTCCTTTGTTTGGGTTGGAAAAAAATGACGCAGTCAAAGACGCACGCGCCAGCTCGCAGTCCAGCTGAGGGGTGTCTGCGTCTCTTTCTCAGACTTCTTCAGAACCCTGTCCCCCCGGGGAGACTCCCCGGGGCTTTGTCCTCCTCCGGCCGGGCCAAATGCCCTAAACGATCTGGTTTTGTTCCCTTTTCGCCTCCAGCCCACACCCGCCCCTCCCCCTCTTCTTTTCTTCGTCATTTATGACTATCAGTGGTTTTTTTTTTCACTATTTTTCCTGCGGGAAAAACCCGGTTACAAATGAGACAAAAAACACCATCTGCATTGAGTCCCCCAGATTTATTTAAATCTGTTTTACGATCTCAACTTTCCTAGGAGCTCCTACCCCTGGGAAACTTTTCCTTCTTGCTTCTTGTCTTGCTCAAAATTTTGGGGGGTAAAACGCCTTATCCTGTTCTCGTTCGCCCTTTTCTTCTCTGTTTAATCAAAGCACGGGTTATTTCTTTGCTTGCCTCTATTTGAGGGAAAAAACTTCCACATCTGAGAAAACGACAATGCTCGAAACCAGCTTCTGCTTTCTTTTCCACCCCGACAGCTCCTGCCACGCGGGGGGGTCAGGCCCAAAGGGTGACGTCTCGAGGGGCCCGGCCCCGCCCACCGAGGGCCGTTGGGGGGGGGTCAGGGCGCGTGATCAGCACTGACGTGATCCTAAGTGCTCTGAAGGTCGTCCCAAATCGAGGGTGGGCCCAAATTTTTATAAAAGCTATTTTTACGAGGTTGAGCAGTTAACACAACCTCAACCCTCCCTTTACCGGGTTTGGGGCCGGGAAGGAACGCCCTGTAAGGGGACCCCCCTTGGGGGGGTTAAAACCGCCTTTTTTCTTTAATGTGGGGAAAACCAGGAGGGAGGGTCTCGAGGGGTCCTCCAAAAACCCCGCACTTCCTCAGTTATTCTTGTCCCGGGGAGCATGCATCTTCTTGTGCAAAGCGCAGACCTTTCGGTGCGCGTGATCGCTCAAGCCACACCCTTTATTGCATGCTTATCTCAAAAAAAAAAAAAAAAATTTTGGGATAACAGGTTGGAGTTAGGGGCTTGGCGAACATTCCTTTTTTTTGGGATTTAATTTAATCAAGGAAAAGATGCATCTTCGTTGCATTTCACCAGACCTTCTGGGATGCGTGAGATCGTAGATTGATTGTTTAATGCCAAAAAAATCCCCTCCTAGGGATCTACTTGGGGGTTTTACCCTCGTGGTTTAAGGGCAAAACACATGAGTAAATACGGAATAAAGACTCTTTTGTAGCGTCTTTTCCCACCCCGCAAAATCCCAACCTCATTGGGTTTCCCAATTGGGGTGTGTAGGGTTTGGGGTTTAAAACGCTTGGCGAACAGCCTTTTTGGATACATCAAAACATCCCAAAATCCAACCTGTCACCACCTCCAGGGGCCCCAAACCCGGTTCCAAGATGATTACAATCTTGTATTAACTCCATCTCCATGGAGTTCATTTACCCCTTCTCATGTTCCAAGTCTCCTCGCCCCCGCCGCTCAGCCCCGAGTCACACAGTCACCGGGGGACGCACACTGAAGTACACTTGGGGCGACTACAAACTCCAAGGTGACATCCTGGAGGCGAAGTACAGGTGCTCCCCCTTGGTCTCCCGGTCATTCTCGGGGACGGAAGATGACAGACAGCATGACCGAGGGGGACTGCCTCCTCTCCGCCTCCTCTTGAGCGGTCTTCTTCGTCGCCCCCGAGGACGACAGCGAGACCGAGGGGGACAACCTCTCCGCCCCAAAGGACGACAGCGCGACCGAGGGGAACTGCCTCCTCTCCGCCCTCGAGGACGACAGCGAGATCGAGGACAGCCTCTCCGCCCCCGAGGATGACAGCGAGACCGAGGGGGACTGCCTCCTCTCCGCCCCCGAGGACGACAGCGAGACCAAGGGGGACTGCCTCTCCGCCCCCGAGGACGACAGCGAGACCGAGGGGGACAACCTCTCCGCCACTGAGGACGACAGTGAGACCGAGGGGGACAACCTCTCCGCCCTCTAGGACGACAGCGCGACCGAGGGGAACTGCCTCTCCGCCCCCGAGGACGACAGCGAGACCGAGGGGGACAACCTCTCCGCCCCCGAGTATGACGGCGAGACCGAGGGGGACAACCTCTCCGCCCCCGAGTATGACAGCGAGACGAGGGGGACAACCTCTCCGCCCCGAGTATGACGGCGAGACCGAGGGGGACAACCTCTCCGCCCCCGAGTATGACAGCGGAGACCGAGGGGACAACCTCTCCGCCCCGAGTATGACGGCGAGAACCGAGGGGACAAACCTCTCCGCCCCGAGTATGACAGCGAGACCGAGGGGGACAACCTCTCCGCCCCGAGTATGACGGCGAGACCGAGGGGGACAACCTCTCCGCCCCCGAGTTTGACGGGCGAGACCGAGGGTGGACAAACCTCTCCGCCCCCGAGTATGACAGCGAGACCGAGGGGGACAACCTCTGCGCCCCCCGAGTATGACAGCGAGACCGAGGGGGACAACCTCTCCGCCCCCGAGTATGACAGCGAGACCGAGGGGGACAACCTCTCCGCCCCCGAGTATGACAGCGAGACCGAGGGGGACAACCTCTCCGCCCCCGAGTATGACAGCGAGACCGAGGGGGACAACCTCTCCGCCCCCGAGTATGACAGCGAGACCGAGGGGGACTGCCGGAGAGGTTGTCCCCTCTGTCGTATGACAGATTTGTATAAAATCAGATATATAAACTCTATATAAAATTATATATATATATACTATATATATATATATAATATATATATATATATATATATATATATATTATATATATAATATATATTATATATGATATATATATGTATATATTATATATATATAGTATAATATATATATATATATATATATATAATATATATATATATATATATATATATATATATATATATATATATATATATATACACTATATATAAAATGAACTGTGCCAATAGTTGTTCAATGTCAGGATGCAGCGCCGATTACTTTGATTGAAAATATATATATACTAGCCGCAAAGCCGCCCTCCGGGCGGACTTTTTGGCTAGCTCCTACAGAGGGCTATTGGTGGGCCGAAGGCCCACCAATAGCCCACTAATCCATTTACCTTAGGAACACATTTAAAATATAAAGACCCTATACCTAAAGCTCTTATCTCTAATATAATTTACGAATTCAAATGTTCTAGCTGTAACGCTAGATACATCGGCGAGACGGCAAGGAATTTAACCCTTAGGTTCTCTGAACATAAAGGTGTCTCTGCACGTACTGGTCAACCCATCTCTTTACCTTCGCAATCTGCAATCACACTCACATGCTCTAGATCACCCTTTTTCTATGAATGACTTTAGTATCCTATCAAAGGCAAACTTCTCTAGTGACACTAAATTATTAGAATCCATACAAATCAAGCACTTGTCCCCTGATCTTAATAACCAAGTCACTTCATACCAATTACATATACTCAAATGATTATCACACTGTTTCGATTGTCCGACTCTCGTTTCGATCGCCACATACGAGCCGAAATGCTACCTGTAAACTATTGTTCATTCAGTCCTCTGCCAACCTAGACAACATACACACCAAGGTTTGCTAAGTATAAATAGTGTTTTTATTTTTTAGATGACAAATTCGGGGTCCTTCACAGTGCAAACTGTGTTGGCAGGGTCGAATCTACTGACTGAAGGTGGTCGTCTTACTGTGGTAGAACGGCCCTGAATACACTTGAATGTCGATTCATCCGACCACATGACCTTCCTCCAGTCGTCAGCTGTCCAGTAGATGTATTTCTTGGCAAAATCCAGTCGAACTTTCTTCATACGATCCATCAGTAGAGGTTTGTGTGCAGCACGGCGGCAGGGAAGCTTGAGGTCCCTCTGGAGACGGTGTTGGATGCAGCGGATGGATGCGTCTTTTAGCAGGGTTGGATTACTTTTTTTTTTAGCCGAGAAGCTGTAAGATGAGGGTTTTTACGTAGTTCTCTTCCAAGAAGACGATCTGTAACTTTGGAAGTCTTTCGTGGGCGTCCAGGATAAAGTCTTGTTGGGGGAACAACATTGGGTGGTGACCCACGAGCGGCAGCCAGCAGCAACATTACGGTTGACTTCGCTCGGCGAGTACATCTACAAATTTCTTTAATAGGCACTTTTTCTTGCCTCCAGGCTAATATGCGAGCCTTCTCCTCCTTAGTCATGTGTGCACGACCCATATTTAGTGACTATATAAAGAATTAAAGGGCAAAAAGTGCTCGTCAAAATATTGGGAAAACGGGCAGAGAATACCAAGGCATTAACGTCTCCCCTTGCTGTCTGGGTCGGCACTGAGCGTGAGTTCCACACACCTCCCACACTACCCGCCCAGGAGAGTTACTAGATATCGCCAGCCAACTCTACCTCAAACCATAGGGAGGGATACGCTAGTAGAATTCGGACCGCTAGACAGTGGTTTCTTATGGGATAGGTCCGATTTCTATTTACGGGTATTGTAGAAGGTGCAAAAAAACATAAAAACTTACCTGCATCAAAAAGTATGGCGCCGGCGGCTTCGTTGTCCCGCGTGGTCCTGGTAAACAAAGTCTTGCATTTTCACGCCAGATCTCGCGGCGCTAGGTCCCATACAATTTTCAGGAAATGCAATGTCCGGACCATCCAACCGTCCGAATCATCACCGCTCTCCCCTACAGTGCCGAGTTATAAGGGTTTTACTGTATTCTTAGGCCACTTGATGGAGCAGATATATTTGAAGTGGATTTATGGGTCTCACTCGGGATCGAACTCTGATCTTCGAGAACGCCACACGGTGACGCTAACCACTCTGCTACCGCCTCCCCAGTACCAATACTTGCTTGCTCACAAGTCACAATTGGTCAACCACTCACACAAAGCTGTGTTGGGCTACTGGTTATGGCTTTGGGAATAGTTGGCAACTAGAACGTCTTATGTTAAAAGATGTACTGTATAAGTAAAACCACAGTACTTAACCAGTTATAGTTAGTTAGATACACTAGATTTAGTGAGGTAATAACAAATAATGCAGGCTGAGTACAATTTTTTTATCAGAAATATCCATAGATCTAAAGAATGACAAGAAGTACATTCAAACATTACATATACCAAGCTGACATTCCCACCGAGTGAGAAGCTCTGGGACAGGTTCAGTACACGTCATATCTGAATAGCCAGGAACATGTACTGAAATCTCCAGTGTGTTGTGACTGTTTATGTCAAAGTTCTTAGGTAATGGTGATAGGTAGTAGGCTATGCATAATATATTATTATTATTATTATTATTATTATTATTATATAAAATTATTATCATTATGCTATATTATTATTGTATTAAAAAAAAAAAAATCAGTGATTTTTTTCTGTGATTACAATCGATTATAATCACTTGATTAAAATCATTGGATTGTAATCATGCCAACCCTGTGTAGGCTACAACTAGATAAATACATCTAGGCTAGGTCAATACACCACCACCACCACCCATTGCCACACAGGACACTCTCCCACAGGCACGGGTACAACCACACATATCCACACAACACCTCAAAAGTGGATCTTCATGTGCTTGGCAAACTTACTCTTTGTCTGGAAACCCTTGCCACAAACACCACAACACTTGAACTTTCTCAAGCCACGGTGTGCAAGGTAAGTTGAGATAAGAAGTGGAAGTCAATCTTTTGCCACTCAAGACATTCGCAGGGTAACTCATTTTCCTCATGATTGCTGGATGTTTTGAAGACATGACATGTGCCACACAGGACTATTCTTCCCTCCATTCTAGCATGGTTAATGAAGTGTTTGTCACTGTCATGGTGCTGCATCCTTGTATACCTGTTGATACTGAGGTAATAGTATGACTTTCATGAGACCCACCCTACTACTGTTCTAATATTGACCTGTTGCAAGCAAGCAGCCTGCATGCGTCAAGACAGGATGGCAGCCCACATGGCTACACTGCTGCCTGCAAAGCCTCTGGCCTAGGAGAGGGCCATCTCACAGGATCCTCCTCATAACATGCCGAGCGTTGCCATTAGTCTCCAAACGTAAGGTTTGGACAATAAGGATTTGAATATAATTCATAGTTTCTATCACCATTGTGTGCCATGGATGTGGGTGGTGTGATGACACCTTTAGGTGAAGCTTTCCCCACATTCTTCACACTCTGAGTCACCATCACCAGTGTGTGTCAAAAGATGTCCAGTGAGATGAGACTTGCGAGCAAATCTTTTTCCACAGTCTAGGCATTCATGATTTTTAATACCACTGTGTGTTTGGGTGTGCCTGGTGAGGTAACCCTTTGTATTAAATCTTTTCCCACACTCTAGGCATTCATGATTTTTGACACCATTGTGTGTCAGAGAGTGTCCGGTGAGGGAACGCTTGGTAGTAAATGTTTTACCACACTCTAGACATTCATGGCTTTTAACAGCATTGTGTGTCAGGGTGTGTCTGGTGAGGTCACTCTTTTTAGTAAATTTTTTGCCACACTGAACACATTCATGATTTTTAATACCACTGTGAATCATATTGTGTATGGTGAGGGAGCCCTTCCCAGTAAATTTTTTCCCACACTCTAAACATTCATAATTTTTAATACCAATGTGCGTCATGAAGTGTGTGTTGAGGTTAGACTTTGAAAAAAATCTTTTCCCACACTCTAAACATTTGTGATTTTTAACACCACTGTGTATCAGGGTGTGCTTAGTGAGGTCACCCTTGAAAATGAATTTTTTCCCACACTCTAGACACTCATGATTTTTAATATCTCTGTGTATCAGGGTGTGTTTGGTAAGGTCATCCTTTCTGATAAATTTTTTCTCACACTCTAGACACTCATGATTCCTAACATCAGTGTGTGATAGGAGATGTGAGTTGAGGTTGGACTTTGAAATAAATTTTTTCCCACACTCTATACATTCATGTTTTTTAATATCTCTGTGTATCAGGGTGTGTATATTAAGGGAAGACTTTTGAGTAAATCTTTTCCAACACTCTGGGCATTCATAATTCTTAATACCACTGTGTGTCAAGGAATGTGTCTCAAGCTGACTCTTGTATTTAAATGTTCTGTCACACTCTTGGCACTTCAGCTCACTGTCTGCCTTGTGGCCTGAGCTGCCTGCCTCCAGGTAATTCTTGCCATCACACCTGTGCCTCCCCACATCTGAGGCAGACTGATCCTGCTGCTCCCAGCCACTCATTTTGCTGCCCGGCCCCACAGCCTCCACCGCAGCAATACTGTCGCCAGCACACGCGACGGCCGGTCCTGCGGGAGCCCTCGGGGATGCCGGAAAGAGCCAGTTCAGTGCTGGGCGGAGCAGCAGGCTTGAACTGTGACCTCAGCACCTGCAACAGTAGTGACAGTCAGGACACAGATAGCCACACGCTGCCTTGACACTCTGCTCCTGCCTGCGGGGCCCATACCCTGCTTCCTGCCTCACCCACACCACACTTGGCAAGGCCTCCTCTCCCTCCTCCCTGGCTCCCTCATCACATCTCAGCTACAACACAGCCCCGTCCTCACACAACCACGACTAAATCTTGCACCTCAGCACCAAACAAGAAACACAGCTTGTCATATCCTCAAGCCATGTTACAGCCTCAAAACTTGACTCCCTCGTCCCCTCCCACCCCACACACTTTCACTCCTTGGCCTGTCCATATAACAGATCAATACTAATTACACAAGTATCAAGATTTACATAGTGTCAAACATTTCTCCATAACTTATTGGTTACATGCTTGTGGCGTGCCTGTGCAGGACTGACCTATTTCAAGGCTTTGTTCAAGAAAACAATGCCAAGGACGCTCTGCTTCCTCTTCCAAGCATGGTGGATGTCACTACTTACTACAAGTATGTGGATTATATTATTCATTAATGATCTTAGTCTTACTCAATGCCTATCCAGTCATGCTGATCAATCAATCATTAGGAGCATAAGCCGGGGGGCGCGTCGCCTCGCCTCGCCCACCCTACGACGCCACTCCCGGGGGTCACCACATGCGAGCTCCCATGCAGGCTCCCTTCCCATACCAAGCAGCTCTTGACAAGAAACATCAACTTGCCCCAGCCACGAGCCTTGTGGGCGCCCCCTTGGCCTCCTCCACGCCGGATTGTCTCTTACAGATACAACCCGATGGGAAGGATCGGTTTCAGGGTAGCGTGCCACATGCCCATATAGCTGAAGTTGGCGCTGACGGACTATGCAGGTAATAGGCCTCGATTCAGTCTCACGGTGCAATCGCTGATTTGACACGTAATCATCCCAGTGATACCCCATGATTCTGCGAAGACACTTATTACCAAAGGCATTGATTCGTCTCTTCAAGTCACTATTTAGTGTCCATGTCTCACAACCATAGAGTAAGACAGGGATCACAAGCGACTTGAAGATCCGGATCTTTGTCCTCCTGCACAGGTACCGACAACGCCAAATACTCCCGCTGAGCGAGTCCATAACACCGTGGGCTATGCCAATCCGCCGTAAGACTTCTTGACGTGACCCGCCGTCATTATGGACTGCGCTACCAAGGTATGTAAAACTTTCCAAGATCTCAATGTCCTCGCCACACACAACAGACTGTACTGCTTCATCTAGTAAGTCTCCAAACACCTGGACCTTGGTCTTGAGCCAGGAGACCTCAAGTCCCAAAGGCTTTGCCTCCTCGTGCAGCGCCTCGAGAGCCATCACCAGGACCTCCAGCGACTCAGCAAAGATTACTGCATCATCGGCAAAAACAAGATCAGTGATCTTGGTGTTGCCGACGGATGCTCCACAATCACTTTGATCTACAACCTTGTCCAATACCCAGTCCATACAAGCGTTGAAAAGTGATGGGGCAAGGACGCACCCTTGTCTCACTCCTGTATTAACAGGAAAGAAGCTGGATACACCTGCCCCACACTTCATGCTGATGACTACCATGAATTTATTAACATCATTAACCAGATTTCTATCTCTAAAGGAATTGCATATTTTACAGAGAGATGCCATAAAACTCTTTATTTATGATCTTTCTGTTACTTCTGAATAGGGCAAGGCAAACATTGTTTTGTTCAATGCCTCGAAAACCCATTTCTTCAACTATCTAGTACTCAATGCAACCTTCCACACAACTATCCCTTCTTCCTCAAAGACACTCAGCTGTTCCCGCCTTCATGCAGAATGCAGAACTTCTTAGTGTTATGGTTCCCCCTAAAAATGTACGTATTGGTTTTTCTATTATTCATTATTTATGTATCTTTGTCATTATATTATTTAGTATTATCGTCATGGGGTGCAGTCAATTCGTACACAAGTTGTTTCGTACACCAGTAGATTCGTACACCAAAAAGTTGTTTCGTATACGAAACCATAGTCGTTTCATACATGACAAACCTTCTTTGTTGTTATGTTTTAACACATTGGCACAAAGCATGCAGTGATACGGTCTGTCCGTCTGAGCCATGGTCAACACATGCTGGTACTGCCAATCTGGTGGGTAACATGCTGCCTCTGCTGGGCTCTCAAGCTGAGTCGCGAAGCTTGTGGTTTTAGAAAGAGAAAAAAACCACTACGTACATGGATAAATAATTGGTAAAATTCTAGAATCCCTTCCCGCCCTTATCAGTGGGATTTTTTTCTCCAGACCTTCACAGATCCCTTCAGATACCTCTAAAACGTAATTATAAAATGGGGGAGATGCCCCCTTCAACCCCCCTTCCCCCTAAATTACCGCCCCCCCTGCACCCCCCATTATAACATTACTAACCTAACCTCACTAAAACTTAACCTAACCTTACCATTAACCTCCTAGCGAGACCAAATTGCGGGAAAGACCTAGAATTTTACCAGGTTAGGTCAGGTTAGTAATAATTTTTGGGGATGATCTCGCTAGATTATTAGTGAGGTTATTTTAGGTTTTGGTGAAGCTAGGTTAGGTTATAGTGAGGTTAGATCAGTAATATTAACCATAAGTTATTTTTAAAGGGGTCCAGGGGGGTCGTTTAGGGGGGAGGGGGGGTTGAAGGGGGCATCTCTCCCCCAATTTATAATTACGCTTTAGAGGTATCTGAAGGGATCTGTGAAGGTCTGGAGAAAAACACCCCACTAATAAGGGCGGGAAAGGACTAGAATTTAACCTTAAGCACCACTGAAGATCCATAAATATGACTTATAAATAAGTCAAATGCCCAGAGCAACAATAGTTTGGCATCAGAAATCGGAATGATGCGATTCTTTTGCTCAATTTATAATAGTTTCAGTATGTTTCGGCGCCTAAAGTCAGTACTAGATTAATATAATATGCTTTATACATTGATACAGAAAGCTCTCATAAGACTACTATGCTTTTGAATTAGGAGTCAAACTTGACTTCTAAGAGTTACGAAACGACACCAGGTATGTACGAAAAAACTCAAAATCAGTGTTCAAAACAACTAACAAAACCTGGGTATGAAACAATTTGTTTACTTAACTCCCTGTAAACCATCGTTATATATGTTTGATAATATGGATTACAATTCTCAGCAGAATTTGTTAATGACTGTATGATCTACCGGGCAACGTGTCAAGATGACGGTTGGTGACGTGTCACAAGGGTTGGTGGCAAAGTGAACCCTTGGGGTCAAATTGGGGTAATTTTCCCAATTGATGATTTTATATATTTAGTTAACACTAATTTGTGTATGGTGCTAATTAATTTATCAGAAAATGAAATATATCAAAGGAAAGCTAATAAAATTCTGCTTCTGTTGATATGTTCCATCTTATAAGTTGTCTCGCAAAATATTAACCCCCTCGCATTCTATGACATATTATGCGTCATTTGAGAAGTGATGTCAGGAGCACCTATGACGCGAAAAGCGTCATTCAGCCCTCCGCAGCAGAAAAATATTCGCCTAAAATCAATAAATAATGCTATCTGCGTCATTTTTGGGAAAGTGTTCAGTAAGCTGATCTATTTGAAAAATAATTATCTGGCAACCCTCTGTAAGCATTATGTTGGTAGTGCGCAGATCAAATATTATAGTTGCCACCCGGCAGTCAGCCTTTTAGGGCATTGTAGGTGGCGGTGATTTAAGGGCCAAGCGGGGACTCAAGAGTCTGCGTTCAGTGCTTTAGCGTGTATTTGTTGCATAATAAATCTATGTGTATGACCTGTCAGTGCATATATAATGAGGATCACGATACTATGTACTGGAAATAGGCTATACATAATCCTATAACGGTTGATAACGGACAGTTCAAGCTCAGGAACGGAGTTTATAGCAATTTATATCCTATATAGCCTATTAGCCTGAATGGATGACGTGTGTGTTAGCGAGGTGATGATATAGAAAGTGAAACTGTGCAGTGCGAGTTGACTTTTATATGAATTGTACACACGGGTAATTTTGTTTTATATATACAAATGCAAACATTTAGATTTCTGTTACTTCGTGTTTGCACCTACACTACAGGGAGGTCCCGAAGATACGAGCAGTTAGGTTCCACCTGGCATACTCGTAAAGCGAAATCTCGTATAACGAAACACATAACTAATGGTAAAATATAGGTTTGGTTCATCAATAAAAAAAAAAAAGACATGTTTTTCAAGCTAAAATAAACTATAGCAAACACAACAAACACACAGCGTCTATATTACCCACACTGTACTACCTATTCTGTAGAAAAAGCATTCTGAAAGAGAAAATAGCACACAAAATAGCATAACTGCACATTAATTAAACATAAAACATGCATAACAAGCAAAAAAGACGTTGTAATGTAGGGGACGCCGCGTGATACAAGAGAAGGTAGTGTAGCAGTCCCAAGGTTGGGGCCGCACACCTGCTAATTACCCCTAAAGGTCAGGCAGCGCCATATGCTTAATTACCCTTCAGGTCACGCCTTGCTAGGGGTGACCTGACTGCGGTCCCAAGGTTGGGGCCGCACACCTGCTAATTACCCCTTAATGTCAGGCCGCGCCATATGCTTAATTACCCTTCAGGTCACGGCTTGCTACGGGTGACCTCACTGGGGTCAACCAAATCCCCCTTTGTCCAGCCCGGGAGTGGTAGGGCACGCATTTTGAACTTGATAATTTTACTCACCCCAGTTTGAATGTCGTATCATTGGATTTTCGGTCTCGTATATTGAAAATAGACCCTAATTTACACATCTCGTATCATCGGATTCTCGTATACCGAATGCTCGTATAACGGGACCTCCCTGTATTTGGTTTTATGTGTACATTGGTTATTTAGTGTGTTTGAAAAAAATATACTAAAACAAGCGCATATTCATTGTGATGCTTGACTGTGGGCGTATGTGTGCGCGTATGTGGGTGTATACATGAACATTTTTTTGTTTCTTGTGTAACGGGAGAAACTGGGTTAATCCTGTGACTCACGATTGACGAAAAGTTTACATTGAGTGGTGAGAGTAAAGTAATACATATTAAGTATTACAGCAAGTTATTAAATGCTCACAATTTTTCTTCACTTCTCAGTCCCTAATCATTTAGATATAGGTTTCCGGCAATATTTTATACCCGTGGTTGCTAGTGACGTCACGGCAAGAAGGCGAGGCAGGGAAAAGTTCACGCGCTCTCTCTCTCTTGCCAACCATTGTCAAGACAACACGCTCAGAGAGAGTCATGTCTTACAACCCTTTTCGAAGGTAGGTGTGTGGCGGTGTACTTATAAGGATGTAGGGTGGTGTCGGGGGACACCGTACTATTAGTGGAAAAATATTCATAAAAAATCCATTTTTTACCTGAGAGAGTGCACACTGTGCCCAAAACAAACTTCACAATATGGTCCACCTATAGTACCCTCATGAATACTTAACTCAGATAATAAGGGTCATTTAAGGTTTTTTATAAATTTTTGACTGTGATCCCCCCAGTTCGGTGTGACCCCACCCCACCCTACCTCTTAGTCATGAAGTCTACCCTGTTGCTCGCATGTAGTTCACTGAGGGTGGCGCTGCATCCGTGGTGGCATGGTGGCGCGAAATTTGAATTAATTTTCGCGTTGTAGCCTTCGTACGGTGATCCCCCCATTCGGTGTGACCCCACCCCACCCTATAGGGCATTGATTAGTTCATGATCTTAAATTACATGACTTGTAATTGGAGTTATGTGTATCTTCAGGGTCTGATGCTGGGAACAGTGAGCTGAGCTGAGCTGAGTGGGTGGTTGATCCCCTGAGTGGCCCACTTGTATGCTGATGGCGATGGTTGTGTGTTGCTGAGCTGAGCGGAGTTGGTGACCCGCTGAGACACCAGTAAAAAGAGCTAAGGCCCTATAGTAGCTCCATTAGAGTTTTAGACAGATAGATATAGTACCTAGTAATGTAAGAGTAGGAACCTTTTTTGTGTGTTAAGCCCGGAGGAGTAATTAGGCGTTTCGTTCAAATATATTCTGTGAAGTATAGTTTCTGTGGGAAACCATTAGCCATTTAGAGCTGGGATGTGATTACTGTTCCAGTATAAAGAAACCCTGTTAACGAGTCGTTTATTAAGTCCCAGTTATCCTCATATATTCTCTAAATCTTCAATTTTTTTTTCACACTTATAGTGGGTGGTGGCAGCGTAATCGCCAGGTTTGTAGAGCCCTTCAAATTAACATATAACCAGAAGGGGGGCGCTACAAGTTGGTGGCAGCTGGTTAGGGATCCATTGCAGGCTTCCCCTTACCAACGCGCTAACTAATTCCTTTTTATTTTTCAAGTGCCAGTGCCCAGTGATCACATCCATGTACAGGGTAGCGCTGATTGGTCATAGTCAGGTCCCTCAGACCGTGGAAGTAGATGATCCTAATGTAACAGTAGATGTTTATAGAGCGCCAGGAGGCAAGATTAGAACTTTTTTTTCAGATGATAGATTGAACGGAGTCTTGCAGAAAGAATTTGAGTTAGTCATCCCATCAATCAATCATTGGGGGCATACGCCGGGGGGAGCGTCGACTCACCAACCCTACAACGCCACTCCCGGGGGTCACCACGCGCGAGTCCCCATGCAGGCTCCTTTCCCATACCAAGCAGCTCTCGACAAGAACCATCAACTTGCCCCAGCCACGAGCCTTGTGGGCGCCCCCTTGGCCTCCTCCACGCCGGATTGTCTCTTACAGAAACAACCCGATGGGAAGGATCGGTTTCAGGGTAGCGTGCCACATGCCCATATAGCCGAAGTTGGCGTTGACGGACTATGCAGGTAATAGGCCTCGATTCAGTCTCACGGTGCAATCGCTGATTTGACACGTAATCATCCCAGCGATACCCCATGATTCTGCGAAGACACTTATTACCAAAGGCATTGATTCGTCTCTTCAAGTCACTATTTAGTGTCCATGTCTCACAACCATAGAGTAAGACAGGGATCACAAGCGACTTGAAGATCCGGATCTTTGTCCTCCTGCACAGGTACCGACAACACCAAATACTCCCGCTGAGCGAGTCCATAGCACCGTGGGCTATGCCAATCCGCCGTAAGACTTCTTGACGTGACCCGCCGTCATTATGGACTGCGCTACCAAGGTATGTAAAACTTTCCAAGATCTCAATGTCCTCGCCACACGCATGAACAGACTGTACTGCTTCATCTAGTAAGTCTCCAAACACCTGGACCTTGGTCTTAAGCCAGGAGACCTCAAGTCCCAAAGGCTTTGCCTCCTCGTGCAGTGCCTCGAGAGCCATCACCAGTACCTCCAGTGACTCAGCAAAGATTACTGCATCATCGGCAAAAACAAGATCAGTGATCTTGGTGTTGCCGACGGATGCTCCACAATCACTTTGATCTACAACCTTGTCCAATACCCAGTCCATACAAGCGTTGAAAAGTGATGGGGCAAGGATGCACCCTTGTCTCACTCCTGTATTAACAGGAAAGAAGCTGGATACACCTGCCCCACTCTTCACAGCCCTCTCAGTCCCAGAATACAGACCGGTTATCAAACCAATAGTCCTTGCAGGAATCCCGCGAAGTCGCAGAAGATCCCAAAGTGACTCCCGATGCACTGAGTCAAACGCCTTCTCGAGATCAACATAGGCTGCAAGCATCCCCTGTCGAAACTCACGTCGGCGTTCCACCAGGACACGGAGCGCTAGGATACGGTCCGTTGTTGACTTACCAGGCGTGAACCCAGACTGCTGAGGTCTCTGATGCTTCAGCAGATGACTGCGGATCCGTGTCAGCAATAGATGGGCAAGCACCTTGCCTGGCACGCTGAGCAGTGTAATACCGCGGTAATTGTTGCAGTCCTGACGGTCCCCTTTCCCTTTCCAGATAGGGACGACCAGCCCCCTTTTCCAGTCAGGAGGAATGGTACCTGATTGCCACACGGCAGTAAGGACAGCATGCAACCCGCGGATCATGGCCTCACCCCCAGCTTTGAGGAGCTCCGCACTGATGTTACAAACACCAGCTGCCTTTCCACTCTTCAACTTAGCTACAGCCTCTCTGACTTCGTCAAGAGAGGGTGCGGTTTCGTCAATGGGAGGATCGGCATCCACTGCCTGTAATCCAGTGGTGTGAAGCTGCTCAGTTGGAGGGTCCACCGTGAACAACATCATCCTATGGTTAGGCAGTAATGACATCAAAGAGGACAGTAAGGTGGGAGACATAGTGAAAGATATTAGGAAGGTAGTAGAAGCCGTACAGGCAACGTGCCGCTGTGAAATAAGGATTTGCATGATAGAACCCAGGATCATAACAGACCATTACGCTAGGAGGGTTGAGCAAGAAACATACGATAAAATAGCTGAAGCGATAAATAACAAATTGAACAAGAAACTAACTCAGTACAGGAAGGTCCTGTTATACGAGCATTCGGTAGACGAGAATCCGATGATACGAGATGTGTAAATTAGGGTCTATTTTCAATATACAAGATCGAAAATCCAATGCTACGACATTCAAACTGGGATGAGTAAAATTACCAAGTTATTTACTACAGTAAATTACAAGTTATTTACTAAAGTAAATTACAAGTTATTTACTAAAATTATGAAGTCATTTACTGACTATATGATTTTACCTATGGTTGTACGATAATCAATCTGAAAATATGATAATTCTGGTGGCTCGGTACGACAATGTGGCCTACAAAAGTTCACATCCTGTACGATGTACAATGATTCTGATGCACAGAGACGAGTTTGTGGGCAGTGGAAGAGATCTGCGCACCCCTCCCTTGTCCCTTACCTACCCTACCCTCTCGAGTCTTCAATCCTACCTCCCCCCCTTTTTTGCACCCCCTTCCGCCTTCTCCCCCCTTTCTCATTCACCTCCACCCACCCTCTACTCCCATGACCACGTGGTGATGCCACCCACCCCCTACTCCCATGACCACGTGGTGATAGGGGAAGGGGGTAGGGAGTAGGGGGTGGGTGGTAGATCCACCCCCGTTTTACACCTTACACCCCCGCCGTTCCTTACTTATTTACCACAAAATACTCCTTTATAATTGATTAACCATGACGTGTGTGGTACTGTGGTTTCTGGAGGTACTGGAGGAGACAGGAGAGAAGAGAGTAAGGCATTGTGACAGTGTTATTGCCGTATAACACTGTCACACAACCATCAGCTGATGCCCTCACTCACTCAGACCAAAACAAATGAATTTTTTTTAGTATCCCAGGTGAAATAGACAAGGGAAGAGTTGACAAATCTGTTAACAAAGGTGACGAAGTTTGAAGAGAGCCTATGAAGCGATACTAAGTATCAAAGGTCACAAGAAGATGAATGAGTTTTTAACAAGATAATCCCTTCACCTGCCATGTCATACATAAACGCACACTAACATAGGCATAAAACGCGTACAGAGCTAGATCACTCAATGCCTTGCTCTTACTAACTTATCACTACACTAATGCTTTCCTCCCTTCTCTACGGTACCTCCAATGCCTTCCTCTATTTTCTCCTGTCTGCTACAGTACCTCCAGCAACCACAGTACCACACACGTCCTTGTTAATCACTTACAAAGGAGTATTTTGTGGTAAATAAGTAAGGATCGGCGGGGGAGTGAGGTCAGGTGCTACTTATTTCGAGGTGTTACTTATTTTATGCAACACCGGTTCAAAGGCCTGGCCTATGAAGAATAGGCCACCTGTAATATCAAGATCAAGATCAAGATCAAGTATCGTTCGTAGACAATACGTGTGTGGGAGAACGCCGGATTAAACGGCTTCACCGACAGCATCCGCTGGGTGACTCCCAACTCAAGCTCAAGCTCCTCTCCTCTACGTAGTGTTGGCCGAAGCCACCACCCTGGGAGGCGGGTCACAAACCCTTGGCTAACACCCCGTACCCATTCACTGCTGGGTGGACAGGGGCTTAGGGCATTTTCAGGATATTTGGGGGGGGGGAAAAAGTTAGTCTTTTAAGCTGTAAAATATGGTAGGTACACCTCGCACCGGACTAAATAAGCATTTTTAGTGTTTTCAATACCCGAGTTTCGCGCTATGCCTTGGGAAGAAAGCAAGCGCGAAACTCGGGAGGGTAGTGTAGGCATACTGTATACTGACGTCACCGTGCTCCTCCGTGTGCACCTCTGCGCGTTGCCTTACTGAACACAGCCCTTGCCTGAAGACGCTATCAGTGACGCCCGAGTGCTCAGTGTACAGTAGTACTGCATTTCTAGACTTCAGTAGCCATGTTTTGGTGAGTACAAGTATACAATCTGTGCTGTTTTGGCATGTTCAAGCGAGTTTTTATTGTGTGGGGGGGGCTAGAGGTGTCCATCGGATAATTCACACTTTCGGGTAATTCGACCCAGGCCTCCCCCCAATTAGATTGAATTATAGAGGGTTTACTGTATATCATTTATACTGATAAACCATAGTCTACTGTATTCATGTAACACTTGTTTACCTTGCCGATCAACCTCCAATGGTCATGGATGGGTTGGTGCGGAGCCCCAGAAACAAGTCCAGTATACCGAAGTCTTTGCATCAACATAAATCAGGAACATAACAGGTGTTAATACCGATCCTTGAGGTACTCCGCTTAACACACTTCTCCACCCTGACACACTCTTTTATTACGGTTCTCATATGTCTCCCTTTTTTGGTAGTCCTTCATCCATTTCAGGACATTCCCATCCAGTCCTCCTTCGTATTCCAGTTTCCACAACAATCTTTTATGGGGTACCTTATCAAATGTTTTCTTCAAATCCAAATACCGTAAATGGTGGCGTACAAGTCGACCTCAAGACTTAAAGATAGGCCTATACAGTAAAAGCCTTATAACTCGGCACGATAAGGGCTCTGGCCCTTGCCGAGTTATGCAATGTCCTCTGATATGGGTTATAAAAAAAAAAAAAAAAAAAAAAAAAAAAAAAATACAGTACTGTAAAAACAAAAACTACACTTACCAGTGAACGGGTAGCAGCAGGCATGTAATCCAAGGAGAGGGGAGCCTTGTTGTAACATGTAAAAGATGTTAGGGGGACTCATTTGCATTTTAACACTGGTATCACTTTAATCACTTTATAATCACAACACTGTACTGTATTGTATACAGTACAGGGAGGTCCCGTTATACCAGCATTCGGTATACGAGAATCCGATGATACGAGATGTGTAAATTAGGGTCTATTTTCAATATACGAGATCGAAAATCCAATGATACGACATTCAAACTGGGGTGAGTAAAATTATCAAGTTCAAAATGCGCGCCCTACCACTCCCAGGCTGGACAAAGGGGGATTTGGTTGACCCCAGTGAGGTCACCCCTAGCAAGCCGTGACCTGAAGGGTAATTAAGCATATGGCGCGGCCTGACATTTAGGGGTAATAAGCAGGTATGCGGCCCCAACCTTGCACAACCCTTGTCCAAGCTTGGAACCGCAGTCAGGTCACCCCTAGCAAGGCGTGACCTGAAGGGTAATTAAGCATATGGCGCGGCCTGACCTTTAGGGGTAATTAGCAGGTGTGCGGCCCCAACCTTGGGACCGCTACACTACCTTCTCTTGTATCACGCGGCGTTCCCTACATTACAAAGTCTTTTTTGCTTGTTATGCATGTTTTATGTTTAATTAATGTGCAGTTATGTTATTTTGTGTGCTATTTTCTCTTTCAGAATGGTTTTTCTACAGAATAGGTAGTACAGTGTCTGTAATATAGACGCTGTGTGTTTGTTGTGTTTGCTATAGTTTATTTTAGCTTGAAAAACGTTTTTTTTTTTTTTTTAATTGACGGGGTCCTGGAACCAAACCTATATTTTACCATTAGTTATGTGTTTCGTTATACGAGATTTCGCTTTACGAGTATGCCAGATGGAACCTAACTGCTCGTATCTTCGGGACCTCCGGGACCTCCCTGTACTGTACCTGTACAACTTAATTTTACATCACTTTAGTACTTAGTTACTGCAACACTATGCCCTGTCCATTAACTCTACCTTCGACTGCGAGTGCCTGGGAGGACACAGGGGGGCGGCATGAGTCTCTAATCACAGGCGTCACTATAAGAATCCTGCCTGCGCCACCACGGGCGAGGGCCAACCATCACAACCCTCGAGTGAGCCTCCAGGGCCTACCATCCCACCCCTGGAGCTCACGGCCTACACGTGCTATAGGCATAGGTGTACAGAAAAAAAAAAAAAAAAAAAAAAAAAAAAAAAAAAAAATCTTGTCTTTGCCATGCCGAGTTATATCATATACAGTGCAGAGTTATAAGGGTATTACTGTACTTGCCGTATAAGTCGGCCCCAAAAATATTGTTCGCCGCATCATAACAGACGCTCCCATAAGGGAATTTTGAAAATGTACTCTATAGCATAGCCTAGTGACTTTCGAGAGAGATATCCTACATATGGCAGCATGTTTAAAGCACGGGCAGTCCATCAAGACCGTTGAGGAATGTTCAGATGCCACTTGTCAATTATAGACGAAGCATTTTTAAAAGGATCGCCTCACTCCCCGCGAGTAATTTGAACAGACGTGCGTTGGTATAACTATCATTATTTTCATAATGGGTGGCAAGAAAACCTAACAAAGGAGCAAATTAAAGTTATTGTGACTCTACACAAGGCAGAGAGGCCAGAGGAAGAAATGTCAAGGATTGTGGGTGTTACGAGGAAATGTGTGATGAAGAGGGTGGAGAGTTTCGTGAATGTGGTGGGGTGGCTACACTGTAACATAAAGAAGTGTTGTTGTTGTTGTTTCTTCGGGGGGATGGTCCCCCGTGGGCTATATGTGGCCCACCTCTTCATTCAGTCGTGGTTTCAGTTTGACATGGACGCGTGTAAAGCCAACGAGCACCTTAGGGGCACTCCGCGGTATAAAGAAGTGGCCACAGCGAGGATGTAAATGTCATACCGTAATAATTTTCTTGCTATTATTTTAGGATGGGCATCCACTTGACGTTTCATGACATTTATGGTGCTTGCTGATGTTTTACATCCTCGCTGTGGCCACTTCATTATGTTACAGTGTAGCCACCCCGCCACGTTCACGAAACTCTCCACCCACTTCATCACACATTTCCTTGTAACACCCACAATCCTTGAAATTTCTTCCTCTGGCTTCTCTGCCTTGTGTAGAGTCACAATAACTTTAATTTGCTCCTTTGTTAGGTCTTTCTTGCCACCCATTATGAAAATAATGATAGTTATACCAACGAGCGTCTGTTCAAATTACTCGCGGGGAGTGAGGCGATCCTTTTCAAAATGCTTCGTCTATAATTGACAAGTGGCATCTGAACATTTTTCAACGGTCTTGATGGACTGCCCGTGCTTTAAACATGCTGCCATATGTAGGATATCTCTCTCGGAAGTCACTAGGCTGCTATAGAGTACATTTTCAAAATTCCCTTATGGAAGCGTCTGTTACGATGCGGCGAACAATATTTTGGCGCGTAGTGTACTAGGGAAGGAAGTGTTAAAAGTAGAAGTGCGGAAGTTATTCTAAAGCTTTATCTGGCTCTAGTCAGACCTCACCTAGACTATGCGGTTCAGTTTTGGTCTTCATATTACAGGATGGATATAGCCTTGTTAGAATCAGTGCAGAGAAGGATGACCAAAATTATTCAAGGGATGCGTAACTTTAGTTATGAGAAGAGATTGAAGTTATTAAGTTACACTCACTCGAGACGCAGAGTACGGGACGATCTGATAGAAGTTTTTAAGTGGATAAAGGGATTTAATAAAGGAGAGGTAGGAAAAGTTCTTACGGCTATTAACCAGGGTAGAACAAGAAGTAACGGATACAAGCTGGAAGGGCGTAGATTTAGAAAGGAAATAGGGAAAAACTGGTTCACAAATAGGGTGGTGAATGATTGGAATGGACTCAGTAGACAGGTAGTTAGTGCGGAGTCATTGGGAAGCTTTAAAGAGGGGCTGGATAGGTTCATGGATGGGGATGGAAGGTGGATGTAGGTAGTGTTAGGTGACAGGAACTACCACGTGTAGGCCTCGCAGCCTCTTGTAGCTTCCTTATATTCTTATGTTCTTATGTACTGGTAGGCCAAAGCTTAAATGTGGAAAGGCTACGGTACGGTATACGGTAACTTGTCGCAAAAACACATAACACCACACCACTTATATGAAGATATGAATATTTACTATAGGTCTGCCTCTTGTTTTCACTTGAAAAACACCATAGTTCCCTGATAGTACCGCTACATACTGTATATTATAGTAAATCACGGTATTATGACTGGTCTGCACTTACTGGTGTCCTCCGCCATTTGCATATGTGAAAAAAACCAGCCCGTGGCGCCACCAACCCCACACGGCTATGAAACCATGGGTCCGTTACACTGCCAACAGTGGCGCATGGAAGTGGCGCATATTGTATTTGTCTGACTGGCCGCCTGGGTTCAGTGGCGTTCCGGCCAGTGTTTACAATCTGTATATCAGCTGTTGGAAGCAGCTGTATTCAATACCCACACGCCAACCTGACAACACTGTGGGTGTAACTGCCTCAAAACGTCTTCTCCAGTTGTCGCTGTTCAGCAGGGAATATTTTATACCACTCAGTGGTAAAGGTACGCATTTTATCCTAGCCGTATAAGTCGACCCCTAGTTTTGGAGAGATTTTTTCAGGCTAAAAGAGTCAACTTGTACGCAGCCATTTACGGTAAGCACAATCCACCCATCCATCTCTTTCTTGTACTATGTCCATCACCCTTGAGTTAAAGCAATGAGTAAAACATCATCATCATCAATATATGTAAAAAGGAGGAGAAAATATGGAACTAAATTCGTAGAAGTCATAAAGGATAGAATGAAAAGGCGGATAAAATCTTACCCAGAATATGAGGAAAGAATCTCAACAAATTCAAGCTGCTTAGAGGCAAGCCATAAGGAGGACCACGTGGAAAAGATAACAGAATTGGGCTTACAAGAACATTTGATGAAAAGAGTTAGATCAGAAATCTAGCTTGTATATATATAAAGCTTGGGAAAAAACCCCTGAAAAGATGATGACATGTGCGATAACACACGCGCTTCAGTGAAGGTTTTCCCGGCGAGAACCAATGGTTTGGAGTTAAGAGACAGGTCAAGACATTCTTGTGTTATTCTTCCTGACTGGCTTGGACACAGGAAACACTTTAGTGTGGCAACGTCTTTACTTGTGAAGGCAGATACAGACAGCATGCCAGCCGGACTAACTCTGTCCGGGTGGGCTCCCGAACCCTAGGAGGTGAGCTCGTCTGAAGCTATGCTCGAAACAATCGAGCCTAACATTTCAACTGCTAATTAACAATACAACAATTCTGGAGAGGATACGCCATGCTTCATGAAGTCAAGTCTCCATGAGTGTCATAGATGCCAATGATCGTGCAGGATATTCAATAGACTTGTGGTCTACAGCCTAAACTGGCTAAACAGCCAAAACCCTACAGCCCAAAATGCTCCAGTATTTTTGTGCTAGTGACTCAGGAATGAAGCTTGGTGTTAACATTTGTATATCATCTCATAGTTCAACTGCTTTTACACATAGGTTGTAGTGAAGTATGAGTGGCATCTCGGGTATAAGAGGCCATGACAGCACCAATGCTGAAACGGGAGTCAAATAATTGTCAGAGGTGTTCTGCAGCACACTTAATTGTGAAACATTCCCTAGTGAAACATCTTTAGTCTTTGCTCATGGTGAGAAATGTGGCACAGTTTAGTGTGGTATAGGACACCTGTGACAATGATCAGGCTAAGAAGCTTACCAAACAACTGTGATATCAACCCTGCAGATAAACAAACAAAGGTTACCTTGTGTGCTAAACCAAGCACACATATTTATTATTTATAAGTCACACCTGCACTGCCAACCCAACAACTGCTGGTAGTCCGGCAGCCACCAGGCTCAACCTTGTTTTAGGGTCTTAAGTTTTTTTTTCAGTGGATTTTGTTTGCCCATATATCCAGTTTGAAAAATATCTTGGTTGGCTCGCTGTCAACCTTGGGCAATTTGAGATAATTACATAAAACAAAATGGCCGCCAAGGAAATATCAAAATACATAATATACCATAATTCCCTTACAAATTGACATAACCGGTCAACCAATACATGGATTCCAGGGTATTTTGACCCAGAAAATTCCTTTCTGGTATTTTCATTTCCAAAATGACCACTATTTTCAAAATGGCAGTTTTTTTTTTTTTTGTGTGAAATTTTATACTTATACTAGTATATAAGAATATTACTTGTTCAACATGAAAGTAATAAAGATTGACAGTTATTTTAGTCAGATCGTTTTGAGTCCTCAATTTCTTATGGGCATAAATGTATAATTCTTGAGGTAATTAGTAATCATCCTCATCAACTGCTGTTCGTGTTTGATCATTGCAACATTCAATGGAGGATTGACAAGCACAAAACATTGTGCATGGTAGCCTCGACTTGTTACATGCGCATCTTGAGGACTTACATGGCTGTTTAGTTGAACATATGCATCTTATCAACTTTAGTATATGATTCGGTGCTAGCTGAACATCAGCCATCAATGTCATCAGACTCAGCCATCAATGTTCCGACTGCACCTACAAAACTCATCAGTAGATGTATTCCACCTAATCTGGGTATCAAATCTGGAAACATATTTGGGTAAGCCCACTGAACCTCTACCACAATCCTGTATAGCTGTTGGTCTGCAGTAAACAGGGTGAAGGCTTGGCCAGTTTCTCTGGTTAATTCATGTGCTTTCTTCATGGCAGTCATGATAGTGTCAGGATCTGCTGGTGGCATATCAATCAATGGTAGATACACCGCTTTAGTTTTTGGTTGAGTGACTGACCTTGCTCACGACACAGACGGGTATTGTATACATTGAACTCTTGACAATTATCAAACTTTACTTTATCTGCAAGGAAAGCAAACTCTGTCTCATTGGCTCTTTGCTGTGAAACCACTTTATGTGCTAAGAGTCTTAGAGAAGGTATTTCTCTTTTCACAAATTCAGCAGGCAAATTTGGTTTCTTGGGACCATTATACCTGACAATTTCAAGTTCATAATCTATTTTTCGTGGCATCTCTGCCTTTTTCAGGCGTTGTATACTCTGCTCTTGTTGCTGTGCATTAACATCAGATTGAGTCATGAGGACAGCCAAAGAATGGGTTGATAATTTACCATTCTGAGATGAAATGTCTGCATCAAAATTGACTGCTACAATTTGTACAAGACCATCTTCTGCCCTTGAAATTGCTGTTAATTTGGTATTTTTTGCCGCACCTACAGCTGCAGACTTTTTGAACCGTAGCAACTCGTCATAGGTACATGTTACTCCAAAGTCATTCATTGTCTTGACTACTTCTTTTGAATCTCGTAGAAATACAGCCGGGCTAATCTGCAATGGAGTTGGATTGTTTGTTACTACTGATGTGATAATGTTACCTATCAAAAGAGTAGGTAAGCTGTTATCTAATTTAGGTGACAAACGAGCAAGGAGATCCTGAACTGTGCTGCTTACATATTCTGAGGCAATTTCATGATTCATCTTGGTATTATAGCTATTTTGATCAAATGTAATTTCATTAACTTCTTTACATATCTTTTTCCTAGCCTTGTGAATTGCAATACCAGTGTCATCATCTGCTGCATCTGGAATGATGCGTAGACCATCTGCTGACTTACTCTGAAAGGCTAATATTGAGGCAATACCAGGGGAAGGCAGAACTACAAGGTCCTTACCAAAGTGCGCAGATAATTCTGCTATTAGCTGTCTACGGGATATAGCATTGCCTTCATTTTCTATGTACAAATTGAACAGATCAACTGAGTTCCAAATATGTGACATGTCTTCCTTTAAGATACTGATAACAACCTGCAAACCTTTATCCAACTCAGGCTTATCTGCCTGTGCTTCCTTTACCGCAGCAGAGGTTGATCTACTTGACATAAAGTTGGTACGACATGCAACATGGTAGCGTGCATCAGCTGCGTGCAAATCACTGATAGCTCCACTCACCCTAATCCGAACTTGTGCTGCCCAGTCATCACATTTTGCAAGGATTTCTGTCTTAAGGGACATTTTCTTTTCTGGCCTGTTAACTTGTCTGCAGAGATATGCTGGTTTCCATCTTGATGGATGCTTGGGGTCCTTCTTAATTTGGCAATCTTCTCCACAAAATATACAGTGCTCAAAGAAATTGAACTTCAGTTGTTCAGAACGTCTTGATCGTTTTCTAGGTGCAGCATCTGCTTCTTCTTCATCTGCCTTTTGACCTTTCAGGGCCCTTTGAACCTCTTTTGGATGAACGTATTTATTCACACATGAGCTATGGACCTTCAAACTCAGATCCTTGCCATTATCATATTGCAACTGCAGTTTCTGATGGATTTCATCTTTGTATATTTTACTGCATCTTATGATATTTTCTATCCTCTTAGCTTTAGCATTTATCAAGACTTCTTTCTTCTTCGAATCTGTGCATTTAAACTTCCAAGCAAAATAGCATTCTTCCTCCATACTGGCTTTGCTTCATATACATGTACACTTCAATTGTAAATTGTAAACTGTAGCAATAACTTACACTAGTACCAATCTAACGCTTAGAACATTGGTCTCTGTTAAAGGCCGAGGGTTTATCCTTTCACCACCTTTAACAGTATGCACTTTCATGTATGGGATACAACTAGGTTCACACAGTTTATGTAATACTCCTAGCCCGATCATTCATCCAGTGCCATTTAAGTCCCGTGCGATCTGTACACCATCCGAATGAATTAAGCCCCTTCATTCTAGGCTCGGCTCTCCCGCGTTGGCACACCCTGTCTATTCAGGTACGGTTATCTAACTTAAATGGGGCAAATTAGATAACATTTGGGACACTAAGTTACATCTTAGCTGACACTGAACCCCATGCTGGGTTTCACAGCAGTGAAGTCACCAGTGTGCCCTGGTAGTGCAAGGACATTTACTCCTTTATGATAAACAATAAACAGAGAAATAAAATACCACACAACAAATGGATGTGAGGATTACGAGGAAACAAACACGTGAGGATCAATCAGCTATATATATCTGATGTGAATATAGCATGTTCAGGCAACCCTAGTTTTCAACAGTTTCTATCAAAAACTATACACACTGCACCTTCACATAATTTCATGAGTAAATGTACAAAATACAGGGAGGTCCCGTTATACGAGCATTCGGTATAACGGGATCTCGTATCATTCAGATACGAGAATCCGATGATACGAGATGTGTAAATTAGGGTCTATTTTCAATATACGAGATCGAAAATCAAATGATAGGACATTCAAACAGGGGTGAGTAAAATTATCAAGTTCAAAATGCGTGCCCTCCCACTTCCTGGCTGGACAAAGGGGGATTTGGTTGACCCCAGTGAGGTCCCCCCTAGCAAGCCGTGACCTGAAGGGTAATTAAGCATATGGCTCTGCCTGACATTTAGGGGTAATTAGCAGGTGTGCGGCCCCAACCTTGGGACCGCAGTCAGGTCACCCCTAGCAAGGCGTGACCTGAAGGGTAATTAAGCATATGGCGCAGCCTGACCTTTAGGGGTAATTAGCAGGTGTGCGGCCCCAACCTTGGGACTGCTACACTACCTTCTCTTGTATCACGCGGCGTCCCCTACATTACAATGTCTTTTTTGCTTGTTATGCATGTTTTATGTTTAACTAATGTGCAGTTATGTTATTTTGTGTGCTATTTTCTCTTTCAGAATGCTTTTTCTACAGAATAGGTAGTACAGTGTGGGTAATATAGACGCTGTGTGTTTGTTGTATTTGCTATAGTTTATTTTAGCTTGAAAAACATCTTCTTTTTTTCTTTCTTTTTTTAATTGATGGGATCCTGGAACCAAACCTATATTTTACCATTAGTTATGTTTCGTTATACGAAATTTCGCTTTACGAGTATGCCAGGTGGAACCTAACTGCTCGTATCTTCGGGACCTCCCTGTAGTAAAATCTACTAGTAAATTAACAAAGTGTATGAATCATACATACGTCAAATTACGATTTGTACACTTCAATTTCTTATTTGTTGGGCAGCCATTTTCAAAACGGTGGCCATTTTGAATTTGAAAATACCAGAAATAAATTTTCTGGATCAAAATACCCTGGAATTCATGTATTGGTTGACCCTCTGTGTGAATTTTCAAGGGATGTATGGTATTTTGATATAATTTTGGCGGCCATTTTGTTTTATGCTAATTATCTCAAATTGCCCAAGGCTGACAGCGAGCCAACATATATATTTTTCAAACCGGATATGTTGGCAAACAAAATCCACTGAAAAAAAAACTTAAGACCCCAAAACAAGGTTATAAGAAAAATGTACTTTTGACTGCCGGACTATGGGACCATTACTCCCTCACAGAACACAAGGGCACGGCTGCCACCACACATGTAACACACTGCCCACCACCACCACCCACTGCCACACAGGACACACTCCCACAGTCACGGGTACAACCACACTTGTCCACACAACACACCACCTCAAAAGTGGATCTTCATGTGCTGAGTAATATCACCCTTTGTCTTGAAACACTTGCTACAAATATCACACTTGAACTCCCTCAAGCCAGTGTGTCTAAAGGTGTGTCTGTTGAGTTCAAAAATGGTATTAAATCTTTTCCCACACTCTAGACATTCATGATTTTTAACACCATTGTGTGTCAGGGTGTGTTCGGTGAGGTGACACTAATAAGTGAACATTTTCCCACTCTCAACATTCATAGTTCTTAACACCACTGTGTGTCAGGGTGTGTGGTGAGGGTACTCTTTGTAGCAAATCTTTTCCCACACTCTAAACATTCATAGTTCTTAACACCACTGTGTGTCAGGGTGTGTGTGGTGAGGGTACTCTTTGTAGCAAATCTTTTCCCCACGCTCTAAACATTCATAGTTCTTAACACCACTGTGTGTCAGGGTGTGTGTGGTGAGGGAACCCATTCTAGTAAATCTTTTCCCACACTCTAAACATTCATAATTCTTAACACCACTGTGCGTCAGGGTGTGTCTGGTGAGGTCACTCTTTCTAGCAAATCTTTTCCCACACTCTTAAGCATTCATAATTCTTAACACCACTGTGAGTCAGGGTGTGTTCGGTGAGGTGACCCTTTTGAGTGAACATTTTCCCACACTCTAAACATTTATAGTTCTTAACACCACTGTGTGTCAGGGTGTGTGTGGTGAGGTCACTCTTTCTAGCAAATCTTTTCCCACACTCTAAACATTCATAGTTCTTAACACCACTGTGTATCAAGAAATGTTGCTCAAGCCTACTCTTGCATTTGAATGTTTTGTCACACTGCTGACACTTCAGCTCACTGTCTGCCTTGTGACCTGAGCTGCCTGTCTCCAGGTGATTCTTGCCATCACACCTGTGCCTCCCCACACCTGAGGCAGACTGATCCTGCTGCTCCCGACCACTCATGTTGCTGCCTGGCCCCACAGCCTCCACCGCTGCAATACTCTCGCCAGCACACGCGATGGCTGGTCCTGCGGGAACCCTCGGGGATGCCGGAGTGAGTTAGATTAGTGCCGAGCGGAGCAGCCGGTTTGGACTATGACCTCAGCACCTGCAACAGTGGTGACAGTCAGGACACAGAGAGCCATGCGCTGCCCTGACACTCTGCTCTTTGCATAAATATCCCCTCAGACGCCATAGCAAGCAAACATGTTCACTCCCACTCTTGCCACCTAAGTGTTTCTGGTGCCCATCTGTGAATCCTGGCGCTGTGTCTTTGGTCTGGCCCCTGGGGGTTATACTACAGTGTCTGTGCTGGCCCCTATCAGGGTGAGAGCAGAGGCCCTGCGCGGGGCACTGGCTCGACTGGGCCACAGTCAACGCCGGTTTCCCGTATCTCCGGGAGGCGTTGGGTTTCTCAAACAACCAGTACATCAAGTCATATGGTAGTAAAACAATGTACAGTGGATGGAGCATCAGTGGTTGTGTGTGGTACTTGTAACCATGCACTTACTGATGATGAAACAGGATGTGATAAATGTGGCCACTTGAGGCTGAAGGTTTGTAGGCCTAAAATGTACAATTGAACCTAAGGTACCGTAAATGGCGGCGTACAAGTCGACTCTTTGAGCCTGAAAAAATCTCTCCAAAACTAGGGGTCGACTTATACGGCAAGGATAAACTACGAACCTTTACCACCGAGTGGCAAATAAGTGGATCAGCACTACTAACAATCGCTGTACAGCAGGTTACCACAAATATTTCCAACTAAAACTTGTGTTCGGTGAACTTACTTAACATATTTTATACACAGATTAATATATAAATAATACAATAATAATATAAATTCAGTTTATATCAACACAAAACCATAGGCTGTTTCCAACAGCTGATACACAGATTGTAAACAACTGACCGGAACACCACTGAACCGAAGCGGCCAGTCAGACAACTGCAATAACAACTGCCTTGCTGCTCGCCGAGAGCCAGCGCTGTCCGCCCAACTCATTGTACCTCACACTCTAACAATACAATCGGTAATTCTGATCTACAAATATATCGTGACCATACACTACGGGGGTAAAGACTAAATTGTAAGCTTTGGCCTACCAGTAGCATACCGTATTTTTGGGGCCGACTTATACAGCAAGTATAGGCCTAACCCGTAATCTTGAGCTAATAGTCTTGAGGTCGACTTGTACGCCTGGGCGACTTATACGCCGCCATTTACGGGAAGTAATGTGTAAACACGGTATCCGGTCATTTCGCCCAAACCAAAAGATCATTTTGCCCACATGCTGGAGGCATTTCACCCACAGTAGATTATTACAGTTGTAATATTAAGAGGGTAAGTATAGAAGAGGAACACAAGAACTTGCTTACTTGTTTTTGCTTTTCATTTTCACTCTTTTATTGTGCAACGTTTTGCCAAGTCACAGTTGGTATCATCAGGCTAAAAAATATTCTGCCGGAAAGAATTGTTAAAAATGTGGAAAGATGAAAAAATATGTTCAAATACGTCTTTCCCGGGACATTGGATTTAATGATGTAATTGAGGAAAGTCAAACTCAAGGAATGAAAAGAATGAGGAATGGAAACTTGTGAATAAGAATAAATAAAAAACCGATAACCGAGGAATAACATATAATTATCGTACAACAAATATTACTTGAGGGTTAAAAACAATGAACAAAAGGATGAAATAACGAGGAAAATAGCTCCGATGTTTGAGTGTCTTTCTCACCGAGCCACCACCACCCAAGAATATATTTCAAGAACGTTCCACAGCTCTTCACGGCCACCTTCCTGTTGGAGTGTTTTCAGTATGTCTGTACGCACTAATCATGACATTGAAGGACGGCACAGCTGCCTAAACAAGCGTGCAGCAGGTAGATGTAGCCTCCAGTTCTACCTTCCAGTAAGACTTCTTCACAAAGATGCTAAATTAACATCTTTACATATTAGGCTGGTGTCCCAAAGAAAGCTCCAAAGGATCCAACAGAGACATTAAAGAGAACAGCAAAGTGAATTGTTCAGTTAATGAGATGAGTACATGAGGGGTGAGAGATCCTCATTACAACTTTTGAAAGCTTGTTCATATCTTAATGGACCAGAAAGCAGCTAACCATTATAATTACCATGAACTTTGCTTACTGTATGTCATTTACAATTAAAATTGACATTATTTTTTAATATTAATATTTTTATGTTTTTCTTAAAAGTTTTAATTGCTCACTGTATAATTTTTACAATAAAAATTATGACATGATATACTTGGGTTATAAAATTCTAATGTTTCTATTAGGTTTAAATAGTTTTTACTACATGATTTGTGTATTGAATAATACTTGTGGGCGAACCAACTTAAGTGTGGGCGAACAGACTCAAGATTTGGGCGAAATGATTTGTGGGCGAACTGACATGTGGGCGAAAAGACAGTAAACCGTAAACACCCACCCACTACACAGTGTTGTGGATGGGTTCAAGATGGTACTATTCCCCAAGTGTATGAAATGGCTATGGGTTTATGTGCAGCAGTGGAATCGCTCGCTAGTCAAGTAGATACTTTACAACAAGTTGTAACGAGACACCCTGAGCAGTCGCCAGTTGACACAACATCACAAGGCAATGATGCCACTACAGTTATGGTACAGGAGGCAGTAAGGCAAGCTATGGAGCCACACAAGGGGAAATACTCCATTAAATCAATGGAACAGCATAATTTTACTCCGCAGGTGGTGAAGACTGAATTTAAGGATATTTCAAGTTACCTGATGAGTAAGGAAGTTAACTGGGAAAATGTTGCTTGTATAAACAGGGACAGGTGAACATTTTGTTGGAGTGAGCAGAAGCCCACCATCAGGAAAAAGTCATTACCAAACACAGGCAAAACACAAAACATCCTGGAGCTGTTGTTCACTGCTGTGGCTGCCTAATACAGGACCCCCAAGCCCTGAACACAGTCCTGCCACACCCTAAACCCATAGAAATACCCTAATACAGGACCCCCAAGCCCTGAACACAGTCCTGCCACACCCTAAGCCCGTAGAAATACCCTAATACAGGACCCCCAAGCCCTGAACACAGTCCTGCCACACCCTAAGCCCGTAGAAATACCCTAATACAGGACCCCCAAGCCCTGAACACAGTCCTGCCACACCCTAAACCCATAGAAATACCCTAATACAGGACCCCCAAGCCCTGAACACAATCCTGCCACACCCTAAGCCCGTAGAAATACCCTAATACAGGACCCCCAAGCCCTGAACACAAGCCTGTCACACCCTAAGCCCGTAGAAATAAAAATTAAAATACAGTAAACCCTCGCGTATCCGGACTAATTGGGCCAAGGAGTGGTCCGAGTTATGCAAGAATCCGAATAATGCGAGGATTTGAAGAAAGAAAAAAAAAATCTAGGTAAATACGTACAGAACATTTCCAAGTCATGCAAATATCACTAAACATAAGATAAATAATGTAAATAAATAGATCTACAGTAAAAATACACAATAGGCTACAGTACAGTATTTACTCACCACCTCTGATGCCGTCGTGATGATAATTCCTGTGTGGTCTAGTGGCGACTTGTGGCAGCTTATAAAGCCACCTCCTCCCCCTCACTGATACTCATGATCAAAGGCAGTGGTGAATCCGGAGATTCGGAGTCACTCTCCATTGGACTGACTATGCCTGAAGGGCCTGCAACAGGTGAGGATGGTGAGGCAACCATAAGTAGAGGAGGCGAAGGTGGGGTTTTAGAGGATAGTGAAGATGAAGGACCAGAAGGAGCTGGTTTAAAGAAGGTGTCTATGGTTGTCTGGCGTAGTGTCCAGCGACTTTGGGTTGCAAAAATTCTATCACAGATCTCCCGTAGAGAGGTAGCAAAAACAAGTAGTTCAGCTTCAGTATTTGGGTGCTCCAAATACTCAACTAGTGTTTCTGCTGCCTGCCTTACGGCAGATGCCGTTGGTCGAGTCGGCAGTACGTCATCGTCATCGTCACTAGTCTTGTTGATCCGGGTGCAAATCCTTATCAGCAATCTCAGCGTCCGTCAGTGTCTGATACCCAGGGTCACCTTCATCACCATCCAACCAATTACTAACATCTTCTTCGGTCGCTGTCTCCCCAGCCTGCACAATGTGGCGGTGAAAGTTAGCAGTCTCAAATCCCTCAAATTCAATCACTGGATCAGTGCCACGAATCAGACGATTCCAGCCATTAGACAGGGTGCTGGCTGAAACATCCTTCCAAGAACGAGCCAGGTTGAAAATGCCAGATTTGAAATCATACTTGCGCAGGTTGTCGAGTGTCAGCTGGCCAACATCCCTGTCTTCCTCGTCAATCACCACCATTACCTGCTCTAAAAACCTCCGCCGGTACAGCCGTTTCATAGCCACGATAATACTCTGGTCCATTGGTTGAATGAGTGAAGTCGTATTAGGAGGCCAATACAAGACCCTGATACGACCTTTATCACCAACCAACTCACTCTCGACAGGATGCGCGGGTGTAAATAAATACGCGGATAATACAGTGGAAGACAGAGAAGTTGGCGGTGTCTTGCATCCGTCACGCTCCTTGACAAATTTCTTTAATTCCCTCCCGGCGCTTCCTAGGGGGAATGATTGAAAAAAAAAGATGTCTGGGAACTCACTCACGGCCTTGACTTCCTGCTTGCAGTTTTTCAAATCATTAGTCATTAATGGGCAGTGACCAGGACATATTGTTTCTTATCGCCAGTCCCGGCTTGATTTCCCACAACGTCACCAGAACATTTAGGGAAAGTGGTTTCGCTCAGTTGGATATGGGGCCTAAGCCACAGTTGACTGCAGACAAGATCACCCGTATTCAGCTTATATAAGATTGGTTTTAGTTCAAAAGAAATTGTGAGGGAGACTGTTAGCTCAACGATAGGTTGAGCGCTGGGTTAAGAAATTGCAAGACTTTACGGATGTAACGAGACACGCTCCTTACACACACTGTACCCAGTAACTGTGGGTTTATTGACTTTAATTATCTTGCTGTTTTGGTAGGAGATTTCACTAGCTGTTTTTTGATAATATTCAAAGCTTTCTTTTAAACTTTTTTCTTGCGTCCAGGACGAGACAAGTGCGTTACTTTCAACAGTTGGCGAGTAAAATATTTTCAAGACTGGCCTGTTTGTGTTTATGTACATTTTCTGTGGTAATCTTAGTGGGGAATACTATGATCTTGTTGTGCGCAAGAAAGGGAAAGGGGACCGTCAGGACTGCAACAATTACCGCGGTATTACACTGCTCAGCGTGCCAGGCAAGGTACTTGCCCATCTATTGCTGACACAGATTCACAGTTATCTGCTGAAGCATCAGAGACCTCAGCAGTCTGGGTTCACGCCTGGTAAGTCAACAACGGACCGTATCCTAGCGCTTCGTGTCCTGGTGGAACGCCGACGTGAGTTTCGACAGGGGATGCTTGCAGCCTATGTTGATCTCCAGAAGGCGTTTGACTCAGTGCATCGTGAGTCACTCTGGGATCTTCTGCAACTTCGCGGGATTCCTGCAAGGACTATTGGTTTGATAACTGGTCTGTATTCTGGGACTGAGAATGCTGTGAGGTGTGGGGCAGGTGTATCCAGCTTCTTTCCTGTGAATACAGGAGTGAGGCAAGGGTGCGTCCTTGCCCCATCACTTTTCAACACTTGTATGGACTGGGTATTGGACAAGGTTGTAGATCAAAGTGATTGTGGAGCATCCGTTGGCAACACCAAGATCACTGATCTTGTTTTTGCTGATGATGCAGTAATCTTTGCTGAGTCGCTGGAGGTCCTGGTGATGGCTCTCGAGGCGCTGCAAGAGGAGGCAAAGCCTTTGGAACTTAAGGTCTCCTGGCTTAAGACCAAGGTCCAGGTGTTTGGAGACTTACTAGATGAAACAGTACAGTCTGTTCATGCGTGTGGCGACGACATTGAGATCTTGGAAAGTTTGATATACCTTGGTAGCGCAGTCCATAATGACAGCGGGTCACGTCAAGAAGTCTTACGGCGGATTGGCATAGCCCACGGTGCTATGGACTCGCTCAGCGGGAGTATTTGGCATTGTCGGTACCTGTGCAGGAGGACAAAGATCCGGATCTTCAATCGCTTGTGATCCCTGTCTTACTCTATGGTTGTGAGACATGGACACTAAATAGTGACTTGAAGAGACGAATCAATGCCTTTGGTAATAAGTGTCTTCGCAGAATCATGGGGTATCGCTGGGATGATTACGTGTCAAATCAGCGATTGCACCGTGAGACTGAATCGAGACCTATTACCTGCATAGTCCGTCAGCGCCAACTTCGGCTATATGGGCATGTGGCACGCTACCCTGAAAGCGATCCTTCCCATCGGGTTGTATCTGTAAGAGACAATCCGGCATGGAGGAGGCCAAGGGGGCGCCCACAAGGCTCGTGGCTGGGGCAAGTTGATGGTTCTTTCGAGAGCTTGGTATGGGAAAGGAGCCTGCATGGGAACTCGCGCGTGTTGACCCCCAGGAGTGGCGTCGTAGGGTGGGCGAGAAGACGCGCCCCCCGGCGTATGCCCCCAATGATTGATTGATATTGTGCGCATGTGTTTACCCATGGCAACGATGGAACTACGCCAACTACTTCGACCTCTACGTTCATAATTCAATTATGATTAATCAGGGCTTTCACATAAATTCTTGCCGCCCTGCCATATTGTATAAAAAAAAAAAAAAAAAAAAAAAAAAAAGTCCGAATAATGTCGGAATCCGAATAATGACGGTCCGAATACGCGAGGGTTTACTACTCGACCCTCGATTTTCCGGACTATTAGGGGGTAAGCCTGGTCCGGGAACCGCGGTAGTCCGGGAGGTGTAGCACATAACCCATGGGAAAAATTTATGGTCGATCCGATCTCCCGTCTGTACCCGTACTCATTAACACCCAGGCATACCAAAATATATATAAATGATAAGTTATGCATAGAAATTATGAAATAGGCATATTGTTGCTTACCTTAAATCTAATAGGGATTATGTACAGGGGCGAGGGGTTCCGAGGAGGGCGGAGTTCCGGGCGGGGATCGCCCGCTCACAGCTGATAACTTGTAAACAAAACTGTATTCTTCACAAACACTTGCAACACTTCTACCCGCTTCTAGTTTCTTTATTAATTCAAGTTCTGTGGCCCAGTAAGATGTACTGGTTTTCTAGTAGGCATTGTAGCGATATTAATAACAGAGCGGAGGATGTGTAGACAATGGCGTCGATACAGTGACTAGGACAATGACTCTTGCTCTCTCACCTCGACCGCCCTGATCCCTAGTGGCGGCCGGATGCATATTTACAATTCACTCTCGGCTGTCAGCCAGGCCCCCCCCACCACCTCCCGCATCGGCGGCCTTCTCCACCTGCTCGGCTCCACCCACTCACTTGCTGAATGCCGTACTTTCCTTAAATGTCCCAGGCTATTCCTGTTATATGTCCGGCAGTGGACGAAAATGCCAAATATGTCCGGGGGTGGAAAATAACCGGGAAATCCGAAATCCAGCAATAGGAGGTCCGGAAAATTGAGGATCGAGTGTATGTATATAAAAAAGTATGTACTATCAGGATATTTTTTTTATTTTTACGTTGGAGCCTATAACGACTGTAGGCTATTCTTTCTTTTTCCTTGAGCCCTGGATGGTTGGCCCTTGCCCGTGGTAGAGCAGGTAGTCGCAGTCGAAAGGTGAGGTTGATGCAGCAGCATGTGGGTATCTTCGGCCACGATGGAAGAAACAGTTGCTTGGACTTGAACTCGGGACCTCACCTCGAGTGCTCATAACTACGAAGGCTCTTATCCACCGCGTTAAAGGTGGTGGAAAGAGTTGCCCCCGGCAGGATTCGAACTCAGGACATCGAGCTCATTATTCCAAGACACTAACCACTTGACCACCACCTCCCCCCTTTTCTCCCTTCCATTTTTAGAATACAACATGCCAGCAGTTGTATTTGCTTACAGGATTAAGAGTAACAGTACAGGGAGGTCCCGTTATACGAGAATTCGATGATACGAGATGTGTAAATTAGGGTCTACTTTCAATATACGAGATCGAAAATCCAATGCTAATACATTCAAACTAGGGTGAGTAAAATTACCAAGTTATTTACTTAAGTAAATTACAAGTTATTTATTAAAATTATCAAGTCATTTACTGACTACCGTATTTGCTGGCGGCATGCGATTGCACCTCCGCTATAAAGACGCACCCCTATTTAAAAGGACGGGTATAGGTTTGGAGAGAAAAAAAATATGGGGTTTGAGGAATTTTTTTATTTTTTTTATTAGCAAAAGTATAAAAAAAAGGATTGTAGGGAAAAGAAACATGATTATGAGCCATGTACCTAATTACATATCATGTGCAGTGAAGTGAATGAAAAATAATACTAGTCAAACTGTAAAGGGAAGACAGGGTAACAAAAAATCGGTCATAAATCATAAATATATGGCAGGATGACCCAAGAATTGATATTCAATATATCTACTATGACATATAGCTTAGATTAATGTTGTAGGTAGCCTCTTGGTTGCTTTCTGATGTGTTTTACGACTTGTGGAGATTTGCAGTATAGATATGGTATTATTTGCTAGTGGACTTTCAAAAGCCTCGGACTCTTATAATCATCGTGTAGCTTCTTCATCTGAGTATTTGATGCCCATTCCCATGGAGCAGTGACTAATAATGGATTAACACATAGAGAAAAAGTCTACCGTTTATTTCAGCCAGAAAGTTAATTAGGTAATTAAATCATAGTAGGTAGAGTTAGGTTAGGTTAGAGGTGGGTTTGTGTAGTAACAGATGATATAGAGAAAAACGAAAATTACCCTAAATGGGCAGGTGAAGAGTTTAGCAATGTTGCGGGGCGGACCTGGCGGGGAAGGTTGCCTCCCACCCCCCCCCCCACACACACACATATAAACAAACATGATTTCGACAAAAAACGAGAGCAAGATTAATCAAAAACAATCAAAACTATTCACAGGAGTGACTAAGTTTCGCCTCGAAAGTCAGGTGGTGTCCAATAACAAAATCACGAAGATATTAGGAACACTGTAAGGTAACCATCTCTCTACTTGTTATTGTTGTAATTGTGACAGGGGGTGGGGGGTCACCGTCCTGTCGGGATCGACAATATTGTGCCCTGGTTACACCTATGAATATATTCACAGTCGCGAGGGTGATTAGTCTCTTCAGGAAGGTTACAGATGAAGGCTGGTTTCACACTCTGAACCCACGCAGCGTTCCGCAAGCCGTGCCTGTATTTCACACTATTCGTAACGGGTTCCGTCATTTTTCGGAGTTCCTGCCACCAGCAGACATGGTGCCTCAGAGGCTATGGTTGAATAAATGTGCATTAATAGCACTTCTGTGATGAGAAAGAGGAGTTGAACTCTAAAGACAACTGTTTGGGACATTAAGGCCTTGAGAAAATACAATTATCAGCACGGCACAGTATCATACGTTAAAATATTTCCCCAGAAACCGTTACGTGCAGAGGAGTGGTGTAGTCGGAGGCCGGACGACGGCGCACCGTTTAGTGTAACTACGTCTAATTGTTTAGAAATGTAAGAAATTATAAAGGATGGATGAGATGGTGCCGTTCACCAAGATGGTATGGTGTGATTCGGCCTGAGGCGGACGGTGCGTGGTGCCGTGATGTCTGGTCGGTGTTACGTGTGGAAAGACTTGCACAGGTACCATTGCAGCCTTTTTACTAGCACTCTTTCATACAGTTCCTTACCGTCTAGAGGTCCAGGGGTGAAGATAGAGGGGTAAAGGTGCGTACAAAGGCCTATGAGTCTCCTAGTCCACCTGCTACCACGTAGCGGCGCTAACACACACACGCACATACACAACCTGCATCGGCTTAGGCCACCCCACTGTCGGGCTTTTTTGGGGGGGGGGCGGGTTTGGGGGTTTTTGTTTTTTTGACTGGGGGGGGTTTTTTGTGGGCCACCTCTCTGTCCCCACGTTATACAAAGACTCGCTGGCAAAATAAACAACAAAGCAAGAAGCCCTTTGTCCATCCTTGGTGAATAGACAGACTCCCCAGATACTACACCTACACCTCTCACCGCTCACACTCCTTAAAATAAAACTTAACACGCTTTTTTGTTCACATCATCTTATCAACAATACTCATTCCACGAAGATTCCATCACATTTTCTGCCTCACCTCTTCAGCATCTCCTCCAACTGTGTGTCAACTTGTGTGGCACGAGTCGAATGCGGGTAATTAAGGCGACAGCTAAAATGCGGATGTTTGTCTTTTTCCATGGGTGCCGGGGAGGAGTCTGAGCGGTAATAACCCATGGTGGGTGAGCGGAGGGCGTCGCGAGTGAATATCCCAGTGAAGCAGGTAGACTGAGATATCAGACGGTTTTACAATGGAGAGCAGCAAGCGCGGGGTCCTGGGGGGATGATGTGCATTGACCGGCCATCTTGGCAGCAACAATCCCTTCATTCTTGTTGCGCCCAGCTCTGTTTTCTCTAAACTCACCTTTCTAGTATATGGAATACTGTTGATAACAGTTACAAATTGTGCTCATGTGAACTACTGAATCAACACAGATCACCTCCAGACCCCTTAAGTTATATACACCACCGGGCTGTTCTGCATTCGCTGCCTACTATCATTCGCTAATTATGGCCGCAATTAGACGCAGGAGGGAACTTCGCATTCCTTTTTCAAGGGAAAAAAACTGCGTTTATGCGCCGGCAAATACGGTATATGATTTTACCTAAGGTTGTACGATAATCAATCTGAAATATGATTAAGGGAGAAGCCAATCACCAAGGCAGCGAGACATATTCCAGGCAAGAATGGCATGCCAGACTGCCTCTCTCTGCCTTCTGTCACCGTAGTCCATCTAAAACAAATTCTCATTTTATTGGAAATCAATCAATCAATCATTGGGAGGCATACGCGGGGGGACACGTCGCCTCGCCCACCATACGACGCCACTCCCGGGGGCACCCGCGCGATTCCATGCCAGGCTCCTTTCCCATACAAGCAGCTCTCCCCCCCGACCAAAGAACATCAATTTGCCCACAGCACGAGCCTGTGTGGGCCCCCTTGGCCTCTCTACGCCGGATTGTCTCTTACAGATACACACCCGATGGGGAAGGATCGGTGTCAGGGTTAAGCGTGCCACATGCCCATATAGCCGAAGTTGCGTGAACTGGATTGCAGAATAGGCCTCTCGATTCAGTCTCACGGTGCATCGCTGATTGACACGTATCATCCAGCGATTAACCCAGATTCTGCGTGAGACAACATTACCAAAGGCATTGATTCGTCTCTCAAGTCAATATAGTGTCCAGTCTCACAACCATAGAGTAAGGACAGGGATCACAAGCGTAGACTTCAAGATCCGGGATCTTGTCCTCTGCACAGGTACCGACAACGCCAAATACTCCCGCTGGCGAGTCCCATTAACACCATGGGCTATGCAATTGTCGTAAGATTTCTGGACGTGACCGCCCGTCATTATGACTGCGCTACAAGGTATGTAAAACCCAAGATCTCAATGTCCTCGCCCCAAGCAAGGAACAGGACTGTACTGCTCATCTTAGTAAAGTCTCCCAAATACCTGGACCCTGGTCTTGAGCCATTGGAGACCTCAAAGTCCCAAGGCTTTGCTCCTGCGTGCAGCGCCTCGAGAGCCATCACAGGACCGCCAGGACTCAGCAAAGATTACTGCATTCATCGGTCAAAAACAAGATCAGTAATCTTGGTGTTGCGGGGGGGGGGCGACGGATGCCTCCACAATCACTGTGAGCTTACAACTTGTTCCAATACAAGTCCATTACAAGCGGGTGAAAAGTGATGCGGCAAGGACGAACACCTCCTCACTCCTGTATTCACAGGAAAGAAGCTGGATACACCTTGCCCCACACTTCACAGCACTCTCAGTCCCAGAATACAGACAGTTATCAAACCAATAGTCCTGCAAGGAATCCCTCGAAGTCGCAGAAGATCCAGAGTGACCACGAGGCAATGAGTCAAACGCCTTCTTGAGAATCAAAATAGGCTGCAAAGCATCCCTGTCGAAACTCACGTCGGCGGTTCCACCAGGACACGAAGCGCCCTAGGATCGGTCCGTGTTGATCTTACCAGGCGTGAACTCACAGGAATGACTGAGGTCTCTGGAGCTTCACAGATGACTCGCAGAATTCGGTCAGCAATAGATGGGCAAGCACTTGACATGGTACGCTGAAGAGTGTAATACCGCTGGTAATTTTGCAGTCCTGACGGTCCCCTTTCCCTTTCAGATAGGACGACCAGCCCCCGTTTCCAGTTCATGGAGGAATGGTACATGATTGCGCACACGGCAGTCAGACAGTCATGCAACCCGCGGAATCATGGCCTCACCCCCAGCTTGAGGAGCTCCGCAGATATTACAAACACAGCTGCTTTCCACACTCAACTTTGCTACCAGCCTCTCTGACTCGTCAAGAGAGGGTGCGAGTTCGTTCAAGGGGAGGATCGGCATGAAGGCGTTAACCCAGTGGTTGTGTAAGCTGCTCAGTTGGAGGGTCAACAGCGCAGCAACAACAGGGTCCATTTATTGGGAATGCTTGTGTTAAGAGTTTTAATGTATCAGATAGTAAAGATATATAAGTAAGAAGCCTGTTTTGCTAAGTTTGGTGGTAGAGGGTGTATGGGGGTTCAAATAGTGAATATTTGTTATGGGGCAGCGCGGCAAGAATTTCTCCGTCACTCACTGCCCGCAGTAGTTGCCTCATCATAACATCTTTAAATCACCCTTATTTAAGGGGGACACACGGTGCTACATTGATTTAGATAATGACACATGTATATAACATCTCACTATAATCACTATGTTGTATAATAACGAGTAATAAGACGTTTAAGCCTGCCCAAACCTACCGTGGCGGAGGTGGCGCCCGCCGCCTCTCAAAAGGTTTTGAGTCAAAACCCGCCGTCATCCGCCTTTCACCTGTCCTTCCTGAAGAAGACAGTCAGCTCCTATGCCTGGATAGCACCAGGGATATCACCAGTGATCAATAGGATTCCTCAAAGGGTCTTCGCTCCCTACTAAATATTACCAAGGAGATCTCCGTGGCGAGGAATTGCGGGCGACGGACGATTTCCGCCGCCACACAACACCCCTTTACAGCTGTAGCTACCTGTGCCTGCCTTAGAAGTCAGGTCAGCTCCCACGCATGTAATAGCACCATAGGATATCACCAGGGATCATAGGATTCCTCAAGGGGTTCTCGCAACCCTACTAAATATAACCAAAGACATCTATCTCCCTTGGTGCTGACTGATCCACCTCACGGGCTTCATGCTGCTGCTGCTGCTGCTGCTGCCGAAGGCCGTGCTGCCAGACGTGGATGAGACCCTTGCTTGTATTTCATCTCTTACCACTATATGACTAATATCCATCAAATGCAATCATATGTCTACATTCACCTAGTGAAATGATATTTATAGCATACCAAGCAATAACAAAGCCAAGCCTGGAAATTTCCTACCCAGCAAATTTACCGGTCTCGAGCAGTCTTTGGCCAGTCTGCACGTTTACGACCAAACCTATGGCTTTTCCGCGCTGTGGGTTCCTGTTACGACCGACGTCGGACTTCCGACCAAAAAAAGGTCATAAAGTGTTTTGTGGCTTCCCCCCCGAGGATCTTTCCTCTTCCCCAAGTGATCAAGGGGAGGAGGAAAAACTCTAACCCAGTCATCCCCGCAAACGCAGTCACCCTGTTTTTCTCGACCCTCGGAAAAGAGAAAACAGGGACTCTCAGTGGCTACGTGCCAGCTTCCTGCTCCCCACACATACCACTTGTGAGTTTTATGCATGTTTTTGTTTAATTAATGTGCAGTTTATGTTATTTTGTGTGCTATTTCTTTTTCAGAATCCCTTTTTCTACAGAAAGGTAGTACAGGGAGGTCCCGAAGATAGAGCAGTTAGGGTTCACCTGGCATACTCTTTAAAGCGAATCTCGTATAACGAAACACACAACTAATGTAAAATAGGGGTTTGGGTTTCAAACCCCATCAATTAAGAAAAAAAAAAAAAAAAAAAAAGACATGTTTTTCAACCCCAAAATAAATTTAGCAAACACAACAAACACACCAGTGTCTATATTACCCACACTGTACTACCTATTCTGTAGAAAAAGCATTCTGAAAGAGAAAATAGCAAACAAAATAACAAAAACTCACATTAATTAAACATAAAAACATAAATGATGTCATCAAGCATCATCAGTCACAGCCAATGAAAAAACTGTTTTAAAAATTCTCGACCAATCACAAGTCAGCGAGACATATTTCCGGGCAAGAATGGCAGCCAGACTGCCTCTGGGCCCCTCTGTCCCGTCATCCCAAAACTAATTCTCGTTTATTGGAATGTTTGCGTTTTAAGGGGGTTTAATGTATCAGATAGTAAGATATATAAGTAAGGAGCCTGTGTTGCTAGTTTTTTGGTTTACTAGAAGGTGTGTATGTGGGTTAAAAATAGTGAATATTTGTGTTATGGGGCGGTGGGGCAGCGGCAAGAATTTCTCCGTCACTCACGCCCAGCAGTCACCTCATCATAACATTTTTAAAAATACCCTTTATTTAAGGTGACACACGGTGCTACATTGATTTAGATAATGACACGTGAAATATAACATCTCAACCATAATCACTAAGTTGTATAATAACGAGTAATAAGACGTTTAAGCCTGCCCAAAACCTACAGTGGCGGAGGAGGTGGCGGCTCCAGCGGCCACCCGCCACTCAAAACTTTTGAGTAAAAAACCCCCCGTCATCCGCCTCACCTGTCCCTTTCCCTGAAGAAGACAGTCAGCTCCCACGCCTGTGTAAGCACCATAGGATATCCCCAGGGATCATAGGATTCCTCAAGGGTTCTCGCTCCCCTACTAAATATTACTAAAGACATCTATCTCCCTTGGTCTAGTGGTGTTGATATCCACCTCACGGGCTTCATGGGCTGGTCATGCTGCTGCTGCTGCTGCCAAAGGCCACGCTGCCAAACGGGGGATGAGTCCCTTGTTGTATTTATCTCTTTATCATATATATGAATGATATCCATCCAAATGCAATATGTCTACATTCACTAGAGAAATGATATTTCATAGCTACCAACAATAAAAGCGAGCCTGGAGACTTTCTACTTTGCTAATACCAGTCTCGAGAGTCGTTGGCCAGTCTGCACGTTTTTTTCAGATTGATTATCGTACAACCTCAGGTAAAATCATTTTGTCAGTAAATGTTTATAATTTTAGTAAAATGAATTACTTTAGTAAATAGTTAATTACTCACCCCAGTTGAATGTCGTAACATTGGTTTTTCGATCTCGTATATTGAAAATAGCCCCTAATTTACACATCTGTATCATCGGATCTCGTATACGAATGCTCGTATAAGGGGAAACTCCCTGTACAGTGTGGGTAAATAGACGCTGTGTGTTTGTTGTGTTTGCTATAGTTTATTTTAGCTTGAAAACATGGTTTTTGGGGTTTTTTTAATTGATGGGGTCCTGCAACCAAACCTATATTTTACCATTAGTTATGTGTTTCGTTATACGAGAATTCACTTTACGAGTATGCCAGCTGGAACCTAACTGCTCATATCTTCGGGACCTCCCTGTACATACATTACACTATGCTATACGTCACCATATAAATACATGTACAGTGAGCACTCAATGGGATATGTGGATTGAAGGAGCTGAGTACAGTGCTGAGAGTAAGGCGAATGAGGTGGTTTGGGCACGTGAAGAGGAGAGAAGGTGGTGAGGCATTGGGGAGAGCTGTTAGAGTGGAAGTGCCAGGTTGCCGTCCACAGGGCAGGCCAAGGAAGACATGGAGGCAGTGTGTTGAAGAGGATCTGGCAGCATTGGGCATTTAGGAAGTTGAGGCATCAATAGAGATAGTTGGAAGCGTATCATCAGATGTCTAACCTCATAAAAATTATGGGAAAACTGACGTTAAACAGAAAGAAGTAAGCCCTCAATAAACCAAATTTTGGATAAACCGAACGCCGTGTTGCCTTTGAACAAGCCTCTGATATACACACAAACCTCGATTTCCCGGATATCGGATTTGCCGGACAAAATCTGAGGTCCGGGGATATGTCAATCGACTTTTTTTTTTTTTTTTTTTTTTTTTTTTTTCTTTCAAAATTTTCGTTTAAAACCTGGCCTGTCGAAAAAAACCAAGTTGTCCCGGTCGAGGTTTCTTCACCCTGGTCAGTGTCCGGTACCCCAGGGTTGGCAACATTTCTCAGCGGTCGTATGTTTACATTTGGGGACAAACATTCACGGTTCACCTGCACAGCCTCCGTCAGTACGACTCCACTGCCCCGGTGCAAGACATTTTTGAGCTATTAAACTTTGCTGCCTCCCGCCAGGGGCAGCAGTCAGCGTTGTATTGTTACATTGGCACAGACACTACGGTTCACCTGCACAGCCCGTTGTCCCTGACCCCATGCCCTGTTTCAGGAAAGTCTCTTGGACTATTGAACACTTTCCGCTGCTCCGCCAGGTGGCGCATGCTCACGGACGTAAACGCGGCGGGTAGTGATTGGGGTTGCCCGACTAAACTAGAGTAGGATAAAGTCAGGGGTGGGTAATGGCACGGACATTTTTTTTTTTTTTTTTTTTTTTTTTTAAACTTTCGATTCCGGCTTTTGCGGTTCCGGACCAGTGCCCCCCATTAGTCCGAAACGAGGTTTGTGTGTAATGAGCTCCAGTTTGGATATGCGGCAATTTGGTGAGCCGAAGATCATGTTGGGGGCCTGGCGTCTCAGTTACACCTGCACAGCATCACTTCCCGGGATGTAAGTTTTAATAAAAATAACTTGTAAACAATTTTTTTAACTAAGTACGTACATACAGGAGACCCGTTTATCCGGCACCCACGGGGGGGAGCGCATGCGGAAATCATTTTGCGTTGTTTTGAGAGTTTTATGGAATCGCCAAAATCCTTTTTTTTTTTTTTTTTTTCCCATCAAAGGAACTGGCCAAGGGCACAAAAAAATGGTAACACAAAGGCCGTTAGTGGGAGTCCCTAAAGAGACAGTCAGAGAAAAAATAAAAAGTGGGTGAGCCAATTATTTGGGAGATTCTGTTTCTTTGAAAAGATGAATCATAGGAGTGGAAAAACAGAAACAGGAGAGAGTCCCGAGTTATAGGGAAAAAAAAAAAAAAAAAAAAAAGGGTGGGTCGATTAGGCCGTTTTTTGAGGCCCTGTTTTAAAGCCGTTTAAACGGTTTCCTGTATTAACTTGTTTGAACACTATGACGAACAACGTCTCTCAGTCGGTTATGAGCGTCAAGACACCTAAAAGAACATCAAGATATTGGATAGTACTCCCCTAATTGGGTTTGGTTATCGAGGGTTACGATATACAATCACTTCAGGAGGTCGTTATACGAGCATCGGAAAGAATCGATGATACGGATGTGTAAAATTTGGGTCATTTCAATATAGAGATGGAAAATCAATGATACGACATTCAAACTGGGGTGAGTAAAATTATCAAGTTTAAAATGCGCGCCCTACCATCCGGTTTGGGCAAAGGGGATTGGTTTCCCCAGGAAAGGGCACTCCTAGCAAGCGGACCCCAAGGGTAATTAGCCTATGGCGCGGCCACTTTTGGGGAATTAGAGTGTGCGGCCCAACCTTGGGAACGCTACATAACATTCTTGCCCCAACCTTGGGACGCAGTCAGGTCACCCCTGCAAGGCGTGACGAAGGTAATTAAGATATGGCGGGCCTGACCTAGGGTAATTTGCAGGAGGCGCCCAACTGGGACGTACAATACTTCTCTTGTACACGCAGGGTCCCCATTACAACGTCTTTTTGCTTAGATGTTTTATGTTTAATTAATGTGGTTATTATTTTTTGTGCTATTTCTCTTTCAGAATGCTTTTTTCTACAGAATAGGTAGTACAGGTGGGTAATATAGACGCTGTGTGTTTGTTGTGTTGCTATAGTTATTTTAGTTTATAAAAAAAAAAAAAAAAAATTTTTATTTTTTTATTGATAGGGTCCTGGAACCAAACCTATATTTACCATTTGTTAGTGTTTTGTTATACGAGATTTCGCTTTACGAGTATGCCAGGTAGGAACCTAACTGCTCGTATTTTTAGGACCTCCTGTATTGTCAAGAAACCAAGGTGGGTTTTTGTATTTGATAGGGGAGGACAAAACAACACAAAAACCCCAATTTCCCGGATATCGGATTTGCCGGGCAAAATCCGAGGTTCGGGAATCAGAGTCCAAGAATTTATTTTTTTTATTTTTTTTATACATTGAAAAAGCCTGGCGCTGGTCGTAAATTTACAAAGTTGTCCAGCGGTCCGAGCGTCTCCTGTCACCCCCGGTCAGTGTCCGCGCCTCCGCTGGGTGGCAGCCATGCTCAAAAGGTCGTATTGTTTACATTTGGGCACACGACACTCACGGTTCACCTGGACAGCCTCCGTTAGTCCCCTGACTCCCACTGCCCTGGTGCAGGAACATCTCTGAGGGCTATTGAACACATTCTGTGATTCCCGCCAGGGGGGCAGCATCCGCAGCGGTCGTATTTTACATTGGACCCCACGACCCTCACGGTTAACCCGCACAGCCTCCGTTAGTCCCCTGACCCGCACTGCCCTGGTGGGAGGAACGTCTCTTGAGACTATGAACACTTCTGCTGCCTCCGCCAGGTGGCAGCATGCTCAGCGGACGTAAAAGTCCGCGGCGGGGCAGTTGATATTGGCTGTTGCCGGACAGTAAATACTGTTGAAGGATAAACCCCCGGGGGTGGGTAATGGCATTGGACTTCTTTTTTTTTTTTTTTTTTTTAAGGATAATTCCGGACTGTTGCGATTCCAGAAATTTTGCGGTTCCCGTACAGTGCTCCCCCCCATAGTCCGGAAATCGAGGTTGTGTGTACTTATATGGTTAGTTGGATGGGTTGTTCATTTTTACTTCCATTTTCCCTTGCAATGCAAATAGCTTTGGATAGAAAAGTTGGGGCCAAGAAAACCAATGATTTGCGCCTGAAAAAGTTGACAGTAATCAAAACACAAACTTTGTAGTAAACTATAGTTTGGTGGTCCATCATAGTGAGACGGGCATAATTGTTAACTTTTACCCAGGCTATCCCTTCTCTTGGTCAATTTTTTGTCCTAATACCCCCAACTCTTTATCCCCTACATCATGGCACGCTGCAGACACCAACAAAATATTACTTTGCTGACTTTATGAAGAAATGCCTCTTTATTTTTTTTTTTTTTTTTTTTTTTTTTTACATTTGTGCCTATAGCGCCTGTAGGCAGTGGTGACCCAGGGTCGGATGGTAGTCTTGGAGGTTCCCCTTGAGGGCTTTTATGGTTGTCCTCGCCCGTGGGGCGCAGGCAGTATTCTTATAGTGACGCCTGTGATTAGAGGCTCATGCCGCCCCGTGTCTCCGATGCACTCGCAATCGAAGGTAGAGTTGATGGGCAGGGCATGTGGGTGTTCTTTGGCCACTCGACGGTGCAGAAAGGTTTGGTTTTCTTCGGGGATCGAACTCGGGTCCCCCGAGAATGCCAGCGGAGACGCTAACCACTCGCTACCGCCTCCCCATTTAATGGTTAAGTGGCAAAGGAAAAAACGCGACTAGAGATACGGGTCCGTAGCCACAGATACGGGGGGTCGAATTTCCCGCGGAATACCGTATTTCCACTACCTACCCGACGACCTTTCTTTGTGACTATTGATGTGCCTTTTTCTATTGTCTGATATACAATGCTGTACGGCTTTTTTGTGACCAACATAACATAACCACACACCTACACCTACACTTAGATGAAAATACATTCACAGACCAGTAAAAAAACAGACCCTATGCTCGGCTATCTGAGATCAGTTAGTTGAGGGCGGTGGGTTGAATAGGTCAAACTTGAACTAGGTAAAAAATTTCCCAGAGTTTTCAAGACAATTTTGAATGTATGAAATTTTTGCATCTTCAACTCTTCCGGGGAAGCCTACGCCTCATGGTTTACGCGGTTGTGTACAAGCTGTCACTTCTGCACCCCATACACACCATCACAGGAAGGAGGAGGAAACAGTTGTCTATTGTAGGACGCTTGGCCTGTCCAGTGGCTCAGTGATGGAGGGAGACAGTATTTTCCCTCATACATGGTACAGTGCTTCCACAGTGCTATCCTGTCACCTCAACAGCACACACACTTCCAGGCTGGCAAATTATGGTAGCCGAGGCATTCTGGGTAATCAAGATGTTTTTGTCCATCTACCCACTTTGTGACCCTCATTTGTACTGGGTCATCGCCTGGGATATAATCCGGGGGTCCCACTCTACCCCCACTGGGTGACCGACACAGGCAACCAACAGCGGTTGGTTTCACCCAGGAGGAAGATAGTGAAGCGGGTGCTGTCCCTTCCAGTCGGGTTTAATCAATCAATCATTGGGGGCATACGCCGGGGGGCTCGTCGCCTCGCCCACCCTACGACGCCACTCCGGGGGGTCACCACGCACGAGTTCCCATGCAGGCTCCTTTCCCATACCAAGCAGCTCTCGACAAGAAACATCAACTTGCCCCAGCCACGAGCCTTGTGGGCGCCCCCTTGGCCTCCTCCACGCCAGATTGTATCTTACATATACAACCCGATGGGAAGGATCGGTTTCAGGGTAGCGTGCCACATGCCCATATAGCCGAAGTTGGCACTGACGGACTATGCAGGTAGGCCTCGATTCAGTCTCACGGTGCAATCGCTGGTTTAAGGTAACCATTAAACTGTGTTTTGTGACCCTTGGCTATGTTACACGTGGGGTTTGGTTTAGTTTGGAGTACTACTATTTTACCAACATTTTTCGATTTCTTCGATTGAGTTTGCCAATCTTTAGAATTTTCTCCTTAGAATTTGTTTTCTTCAAAACTTAAGGATTTTCTCCTTAGAATTTTTTAACACTTGATTTTAGGGTGATTTTGGCTGTTTTCCGAGAAGTTATATGGTGATTTGAACTGATTTCTCCTCTGATTAGTGTACTTTGGTTAGATTACATCAGGTAGAGGTAAATTTTTACACTAGGACCAGAATTCTCTACACAATTGGGAGTATGGTTTCTGTTTGCCTTAATGGATTCAAAAAAAACATTCTCTGAGTTTCTGTCACAAATCACTATTTGCGGAGATATCCAATGTTTTTAATAGGAAGAAGAGTGTATAGGACATATGAAAATTAACTAACCTAACCCCACGTTTTAACCTCCAAACTAAAGCCAAATCAGCATAAAAAAAGTGTCTGCGGCAAGGGAAGAAGAGAGGCGATGCAGATCACATGAGAAAGAAGAGTGAGGCGGACGTAAACACTTGTCTCTCGCCTCCCTATAAATATGTCATACAGTGGTACCTTGACTTACGAGTGCCCCAACTTACGAGTTTTCCGAGTTACGAGCAGTCGCTCGGTCAATTTTTTGCTTTGTGTTGTGAGCCAAAATCCGAGTTACGAGTTTTTTTTATTTTTTTTTATCTTTTATCTTTTTTTTTTATTTTTTTTTATTTTTTTTTTATTTTTTTTTTTAACACGAGCGAGCTTCAGATACGCAGCCGCTAGTTGGCGCAGCGAACGCCACAACATCCGCCCAGCATCCCGCGTCTCACTCGTTCACTTCACCTGCATGGTTACCTCGCCGTGGAAGCATCTCTGTTGTGTTGTGCTCATACAGGCGAATGCAAATGGCGGAGGGTGAGTGCAGTACGTTTAGCGGCAGTTCCACCCACAGCTATTTTCAATAGCTGATACACAGAATATAAACAAACACTGGCGAATGCAAATGGCGGAGGATAAGTGCAGTACATTTAGCGGCAGTTCCACCCACAGCTGTTTCCAACAGCTGTTTCCAGCAGCTGTTTCTAACAGCTGATACACAGACTGTAAACACTGGCGAATGCAAATGGCGGAGGGTGAGTGCAGTCCAGTCAAAAAATTGGGGTGTTTTTTTGGGGGCTGGAACGGATTAATGGTATTTCAATTAATTTCAATGGGGAAATTGATTTGATATACGAGCAAATTGAGTTATGAGCTAGATCCATGAACGAATTAAACTCGTAAGTCAAGGTACCACTGTATCTCCAAAAGTAATGATTTGTGACGGAAGCTCATAGAGAGAATGTTTCTTTGAATGCAATAAAGTAAACAGAAACCACACTCCTAATTGTGTAGGGAATTCTGGTCCTTGTGTAAACTAATACGGTAAAATGTCGGCAGTGGGCTTTCACCAATTTTGAGGCCGAAACTTAATTTTTCAGAATAGTTTAGATGTGTATTGAATGAATCTGGCACTTGTGTTTGTCGGAAATAATTTTTTGTTTACAGGTATGGGGGGTGCTCGCCCCGCCCCTCCCGGGTCGCCCCGCAAACCTTGCTCTGCTTCGTACTGCCGTAGCATTGATTTTTTTTTCTTGATATCATCTGTTACTAAACCAAACCCCACCTCTAACCTAACATAACCTAACCTGATTTAACCTAACTTAACCGTTTTTGGCTGAAATAACGGTGGATTTTCGGTAGTAGGTACATATAACGCCATTATTATTCAATTGCGCCATGGAAAATGGGGTTCAAAATACTCAGAATGAAGAAATCTACACGTTGGTGTAGGTAAGAATCCTAGGACTTTTGAAAGCCCACTACCGAACTAATACCAATAATACCGAAAAAGCACCAATTTTGGTTATAATGGACGAGAGCTTCGCGGTCGTTTTCAGAGACACCGACTAATTTTTCCTGGCCTACAATAGGTGCTTCTTATAATGGAGATAGTTTCATTTTCCGGAAACCCATATTTAAAAATAACAATAATAATAATAATTTTATCACCGAATTTTATGCATGGTTAAAGTTAAGGTTAGGTTAGGTTTCATTAATACCTATAAGATTAGGTTAGGTTAGTTTTCATTAAAACCTACGAGGTTAGATTTGGGATATGTTCTATTCAATCACTTCCCTGTTATCTGAGACCCTGACTAATTTCTCCCGGCCAAGTTTTGGTGCTTTTTCTGAGGGAGATAGTGTGTTTTTAATGGAAACGGCGAACATAAAATTCGTTGATGAAATTATTATTATTTTCTTTTTTTAAATATGGGTTTCCGGAAAATAAAACTATCTCCATTAGAAAAAGCACGTTAAATTTCCAGATGAACACCGAACTTCCTTTGGTGGACGAAACAAATTTTTTCTGGTGAGTTTTGATGTGTTTTGAATTAATCTGCTAATCGTTTCTGTCGCAAATAAAAAAAAAATTTGTTGTTGCATAAATTACAAAAAAAAAAAAAAAATGAGCCTAGCCTAACCTATACCTTACCTAACATTTATCTAACCTATACCTAACCTTTACCTAACAAAAAAAAACAAAAACAACAACTAACCTTTAACTATATAAAAAAAAAAAAAAAAAAAAAAAAAAAAAACAATTGTGACATTAACGGTTCGCAGATTCATTCAAAACACATCAAAACTCACCATAAAAAAAAATTTTCGTCCACTAAAGTGAATTCGGTGTTCATCTCGAATAATACCTAACATTCCTTATATATGGCGCCTGGCGACATTAGTGCAGTGGCGACTATAGTGTTATTGACGGTAGGGTTTTACAGACTTACAGTAACAGTAATCCTTCCCTTCCCTCCCTGTCCACCCAGAACAAGGCTAGATAGATAGATATTATAGTTTTCAGGCGCCGCAAAGAACAAGGCTCATTTCACTCATTTATCACCGGTCTACAGGGGTCCACCGAAATATGCCAAAACCCCGGGTTTTGGCATAAATGAATCAAAAACCTTTGGCCTAATCAAAAACTTTTCTTAATTAGGTATATTGAATTGAAAGTAGTTAGTTTGGAGATATAGATTAATAAACGTGGAATATATGTATGTCAATTATGTTTTATTGTTTTTAAGCATTTGTAAGTCGTAACTTTAGCTATGTTTGACAGGCTGTCTTCAGTAGCTTTCAGTGAACGATTAGCTTCAGGCGATATGATAAATAAATATATATCAAAAGTATATACCTTGATTTACCAGGAAAAATAGCATATAAACTTGCTATTCTTATATATACAAAAACCATGAATATTGTTATGCCAAAACCCTCAGAAGTTATGCCAAAACCCTCACAAGTTATGCCAAAACCCTTAGAATGTATTACAAAACCTGTTCCATGATAAATAAATATATATCAAAGTATATACCTCGATCTACCAGGAAAAATAGCATATAAACTTGTTTTTCTTATATACAAAAACCATGAATATTGTTATGCCAAAACCCTCAGAAGTTATGCCAAAACCCTCAGAATTTATGCCAAAACCCTCAGAATTTATGCCAACACCCTCAGAATTTATTGCAAAACCTGTTTCATGATAAATAAACATATATAAAGGTATATACCTCGATCTACCAGGAAAAATAGCATATAAACTTGATATTCTTATAATACAAAAACCAAGAATATTGTTATGCCAAAACCCTCACAAGTTATGCCAAAACCCTTAGAATTTTATCCATGATAAATAAATATATATCAAAGTATATACCTCGATCTACCAGGAAAAATAGCATATAAACTTGTTATTCTTATATACAAAAACCATGAATATTGCTATGCCAAAACCTTCAGAATTTATGCCAAAACCCTCAGAATTTATTGCAAAACCTGTTCCATGATAAATAAATATATATAAAGGTATATACCTCGATCTACCAGGAATAGCATATCAACTTGATATTCCTATATACAAATACCATGAATATTGTTATGCCAAAACCCTCAAAAATATATATCAAAGGTATATAAATAATTGTTCTAAATAAATATACATCATATTGTTATGCCAAACTGTGACTGCTACTATGTGACTGCTGGCGCTCAGAAAGGTTTTTGATTACTTTATGCCAAAACCTGGGGTTTTGGCATATTTCGGTGGACCAGTCTACAGCGAGTTGCTACGTCATAACACAACCACACATCTGTACTCACCCTGTCTGAACCCGGAACGTCGCTGCAAACCTCAATTTGAGGGGAAATTGAATGAAAGATCAAGGTTTGGGGTTGTTGTTGCAGGGCAGTGATGTCGAAATCAACGATATTCGCCCTGGTGTACCGCTGTGAATTAATCACAGTCGTGACAGTTGATTAGTCTTCCTCAGGAAGACACAGGTGAGGCGGATGACGGTAGGGCGTCGTGATGGGTGGACGGCAGCGGCGGCCAGCAGGGTGGGCAGGTCAAAGGTGGTGACGTTCAGGGCGATGAGTTGACCACGTAGAAGTTGTCGATGGGAGTGGAAGCGAGGACACTGCAGCAAGAAGTGCTCTATCGACTCCGGGACGTTCCTGCACCAGGGGCAGTACGGGTCGGGCGTGAGGTTCAGGCGGTGCAGGTGTGCTCCGAGTGTTGTGTGACCGATCCTCAGGCGGGTGAGGGCGACATATTATTATATAATACAAGACGCGGGACGTTTGTCATTAAACATGGGTGCGGGGAGGAGTCTATGCGGTATTGACCCATGAAGTAGGGATGTGCACCGGTATCCGGTATACCAAAATACCGGTATTTTAGCACGGTATTACCGGTATTACCGGTATTTTTATTTTTCGGTATTACGGTATCGGTATTAGTATTGCATCGGTATACCGGTATCGGTATATTATTTGGTCGGTATTGGATTTCGGTATTATGTTTTTTTCTCTTTTTTCTCGAAACAGACTCCTGACTAGTACTGTGGGAATTTATATCACATACATATTTAATCTGAGGGTTCTCTTACCTAACAATCAAACCCATGTCTATCTCCCGACACATCATCCCAGCTAATTAACTAACTAGGATACTTATCGGTGGATAGTGGGTTGAATTACGGCGGTAGGTTTGGATCAATATTGCAATGGTCTTGTGATCCGATGTGGTCGCCCGTGATCAGGGCCGCCCGTGAAATACAGAAGCGGAGGGATGGAGGCGAGTGTTTCGTTACGGCGTCAGAAGGGCTTTCACACCAAGTTACTGACGCACGGCTATCATCAGTGTGTTGATTTTTAACATATGTCCTATTGTTTTATCACTATATGTACAAATTAAAGTATGTACAACATCTCTTCATATTAATAAGAGAGGAGATATTAACTCGATGGAGGTGTGGAGTGTACTGTCTCTCCAAGTTGGGCGGTGAGCCACCGCTACCAATCCTTAGCCACGTATATTATTCCCTGTGGCCTAGAATCTAAATGGGCGGCAGCCAATGACCGCGCTCCAAGTTAAGGTGCTAATTATTTAAGTGCAATGCTTATTAACCACTGGAAATATTAATTTATCCTATCCCATTACTAATCATTTACTTAAATTACCTTAATTATTACCCATTACCATTACAATTATATATACATATCCCTATACGCGCCCTCCTATCATGAGCGGAAAATACCTCTCACATTGGGGGGGGGGGGGAAACAAACTACCACTCTACCAATTATGAGAGGGTGTTTGGTGGATAATTTCCACACTGGGGGCCGGCGAAAACTGAAGTTACGCTTCATGTGACATCACCCCAGGCCACATAGCGCTGGAACATTTCAATAGTGGTTTCGGCACTGTGGTCTTTAGCTATTTTAAAATTAACAGCTCTGATAGAGGTACCAGTGAATATGCTGACATATACTTGATCGGGGGGAGAGTTATCTCCTGATGTTATAGTATCCCCAGTATAGTCATCACCATTGACCTCAAATGGTTTTAGGATCTCTTTATCAGCGGGAAGTTCAGGGGGACCTAGATCTAGTCCTAGTAGTAGACCTAGTAGACTAGTCTACACTCAGATCTATTAAATTTAATGAGAGATTTGAGGTAATATTTGACTGCCTGTCTACCATGATCTATCCAAAAATTACACCTGATATCGGCTAATATTGTAGCCATTCCGCCATGTAATGAGTTCCTATGATATTCTTCCACCAACAATTTAGTAAGATGATGGCGTTTGGGAATTAGTATGGGATGGCAGGTGCTATTTGGAAGATCAGCTTTCAAATTCCGACCTCGACACCTAATTATGCCCTCATGATCAAGGTACAGACCTAATAATTTGGTAAATTTGTTCCTATGGCGGCTGGCTGAGGCCAAGAGCTGATATTCCTCATGAAATACCTGCTTCTGTATTGTTCTGATCCAAAACTTCAAAGGATCAGAGCTATCCCTTTTATTAACCTTGCAGGGAATATTAACCTTGCAGGGAGTATCAACCTTGCAGGGAGTATTAACCTTGCAGGGAGTATTAACCTTGCAAGGAGTATCAACCCTGCAGGGAGTATTAACCTTGCAGGGAGTATTAACCCTGCAGGGAGTATTAACCTTGCAGGGAATATTGCTCAATAAGGAAAACCTTTCTATGTCTATCACAGGATCTGGGATCAATTCAGGTTCCCTTATTATATCTTCAGATATGTCTGACTGAGTGGAAACCATATTAGGATTATTATTACATTCTTTCAGCCAGGTAGGGCCTTTAAACCATATATCTTCAGATATGTCTGACTGAGTGGAAACCATATTAGTATTATTATTACATTCTTTCAGCCAGGTAGGGCCTTTAAACCATATATCTTCAGATATGTCTGACTGAGTGGAAACCATATTAGGATTATTATTACACTCTTTCAGCCAGGTAGGGCCTCTAAACCATAATCCTGTATTCAATTTGAGGTTATTATCTCCTCGCGATACATTATTATTAGGATTTTCATTAGTGGCAATATATTCATTATGAACTGGAATACCACTTTCCTCTAAAACCTCACTTAATGGTGTGGGCAAGAAAGTGGTTCCTATTCTGGTAATTAATAGGGGTTGTGCATGACTAGGAATACTCTCCTGTTCGACTGTATGGGTATGTGGGATGGGTCCCATTATTACCTTACCACCAGCACTAGTTAACATTGAGACGTTATGTATTTTGATGACCTTCCTTAGGTAACGCCCAAAATAATCGGCTCCAATTATTAATTGGAAAGGTCCATCAACGTCTTTGAAGGTATTACTAACTAGTTAAACACCATTATCCCTCAGCATTTCAGCTGTGTCTTTTAGTCCATTAACAGTTAAACTGATACCAATATTATTAACTACTACAGCAGCTACCCTACATTTATATCTTCCCAATTGGACTAGGGGTTGAACTATGTCATAGGTTTGAGCCTCATTATTGCCGAGAAAACCTGATATGGCTATGTTCACTTTATTAATTATGGGTAGTTGTAATAATTCAACTATCTCTCTGCTTATGAAGGATCTTTGTACACCACTGTCAAACATTGTCTTTACTATGGCTGCATTACCATTATGGCACACCTTCAACTCGGCAGTGGGAACAGCTGCTGAACTACTCTTATTAGTGACTGCCATTTTAACTACTGTAGGGTCTGGATTGTTATCACTGTTAGGACAAAGAGCGATGTTATGAACAGATTGTTTACATTTCCTACAAGTTCTTAAGCTTATAGGGCATGCATTTGAAGCATGTTTACCACGGAGACAGGTTAGGCAATTACCAAGTCGCTTTAACCTTTCAACTCTCGTGTAACAATCTGAATAGATATTACATGTGGAGGGCGTATGTTTCCCCTCACATAAGACACACTTTATTCTTCGTACTTCACCATTAGTAGCCCTTGAACTAGGGATTGTATCTATTATTTGAGTAGGTCTAAGTGGTTTACTGGTAGGCTAAGAAGTTTGAATATAATTACAGGCTGTTTGATTTGCGTAACAGGCGCAGGATAACTATACCCACTAACGAGGGATCCTTAAACTCTGAGGGTGGCTGATATAGCTGATTACCTTCAGGCGTAATAATCGTGATCTCCCTGTGGGGGGGTTCTGGTTTAATACCTTGCAAACTTTGGGTTAAAGAAGCTATAGCTGTTGATGAAATATGAGCACACTCCAGTAATCCCTCATATTCAATTACTTTATCGAGATATCTTTGACATTCGTGTTCATGATTGATAACACATATCTGAATAATTTCTTTATCCCCAGTTTGTCTTAATTGAACTTCATAATGGCAGTAAGCCGTCTCATATTTTTCCCATTGCTTATTTAGCAATGAAAGATCTGTCTCTAAATTCATATAATCAAAAGGAATTGCCTTAATTGCGTCCTCACACACATTATAAAGTCGTGTGAGCATTGCTAACTTAGCTGAAAATGAGTGCTTAGCTAACTTCGCCATGATTTAGTTAATTAACTCAGTCAAATAAAATATTAAATGGAAGATTACGTTACTATATATATAGTTGTTAGTTGATAATTAATTCTATCTAAGTGGTGGTAGAGGACGTGACCTATGCACATGGTGGTTGTGGTGAGGACGTGACCTATGCACGTGGTGGTTGTGGTGAGGACGTGACCTATGCACGTGGTGGTTGTGGTGAGGACGTGACCTATGCACGTGGTGGTGGTGGTGAGGACGTGAGCTATGCACGTGGTGGTGGTGGAGCCTGCTCGGCCTGACAAGGACGCGTAGCAAAGCGTATATAATTTCAACCACCACCTAACTACTACAACTAACTAGTACTACGCAACCTCTGTTATCTACTACCTGGCATATGGTAGTTGAACAGCTGAGTCATTCCTGACGCCGCGAAAACCTCCGCCTCCAGCCTCATAACCAGCGGTTGTGGTAGGCTCATACCACTTTGAATCACATGAACATCAATATTCCTCACTCGGGGCACCAATGTGGGAATTTATATCACATACATATTTAATCTGAGGGTTCTCTTACCTAACAATCAAACCCATGTCTATCTCCCGACACATCATCCCAGCTAATTAACTAACTAGGATACTTATCGGTGGATAGTGGGTTGAATTACGGCGGTAGGTTTGGATCAATATTGCAATGGTCTTGTGATCCGATGTGGTCGCCCGTGATCAGGGCCGCCCGTGAAATACAGAAGCGGAGGGATGGAGGCGAGTGTTTCGTTACGGCGTCAGAAGGGCTTTCACACCAAGTTACTGACGCATGGCTATCATCAGTGTGTTGATTTTTAACATATGTCCTATTGTTTTATCACTATATGTATAAATTAAAGTATGTACAACATCTCTTCATATTAATAAGAGAGGAGATATTAACTCGATGGAGGTGTGGAGTGTACTGTCTCTCCAAGTTGGGCGGTGAGCCACCGCTACCAATCCTTAGCCACGTATATTATTCCCTGTGGCCTAGAATCTAAATGGGCGGCAGCCAATGACCGCGCTCCAAATTAAGGTGCTAATTATTTAAGTGCAATGCTTATTAACCACTGGAAATATTAATTTATCCTATCCCAGTACTAATCATTTACTTAAATTACCTTAATTATTACCCATTACCATTACAATTATATATACATATCCCTATACGCGCCCTCCTATCATGAGCGGAAAATACCTCTCACTAGGGGGGGGGGGGGGGGGGGGGGAACAAACTATCACTCTACCAATGGGGAGTTTTCTAATAAGCTCACGCTCAAGCCTGTCTCTGAGGCTGTCACATCCTCTGCTCTGTGAGGCTGAATGATCTATCATTTACCGTAAATTCTCTGTACTTCTTTGGGACATATCAGAATTACCCTTCAATACAACAACTGAAACAGTTCTTAATAAAAAATGTAGTTTATCATTTTATTTGTCTACACTTGATGAAAATAATGGCAAAACAATTGAATACTTGAAAACTCAATCTTTAAAAATCGTCTTTTCATAAAAAAACACAAGTTCAAGCAGAATGAGGCTTCAGGAAATATCTACTTGTATGTAAGCATTCACTGAGTACCTATTTTGGGTGTATATGTCTCTCTTACGACGAACATTTAACCAAGAAGTAATTTAAGTGCTTGGCACCTCAACGAACAGTCCTCTATCGAAGACAATACATGGTCTTGTTTACTATTTCCCCCGCCGCGAACTCTAAGCCCCTCCACCTCAATCTTTCCCTCTGAATCAATCAATCAACCCTTCCCTCTGAATACCCTATGTCCTCTGGTTTATCCTATTGTAATGAAGGAGGGTGGGGGCAACCCACCCTTCTCAAACTTCGTCACACTAACGGCTTGGGGCTATGGAGGAAACGGAAAGGACTGCAAGGAGACATTTACTGTTGTGCACGGCTTTATTATCCCAACTACTACTACCCACAGTACATAGTGACTGCACGTCTGTCACGTAACTACACGCGCCACTCCGCTCCGCCCCAACACAACACAAGTCACAGTCAAAGCACGAAATAAGGAGACGAAAGTCTTCTTTATGTGGGAAACGGTATGTGGGAGCGGATGCCACGAATATTCCAGGAGAGGATAGAGAGTGTGATGAGATAAGCGGGTGATGATAGTTAGGATGACATGTAGCCTGTGGTATTGAGAAGTTAGGAGTATTAGTGATATAAGCTGTGAGGTAAGGAGCGGCGGCGCTGAGCTGTCCATCCCCGTGCCTTGTCAACAGGAAAGTGGGTGATAGCAGATCCTGCCGGCGGGATGGTTTCTGTGGAGATGTTGAACGCCACACTCTGTTTTGGTTAAATGTTCGTCGTAAGAGAGACATATACACCCAAAATAGGTACTCAGTGAATGCTTACATACAAGTAGATATTTCCTGAAGCCTCATTCTGCTTGAACTTGTGTTTTTTTATGAAAAGACGATTTTTAAAGATTGAGTTTTCAAGTATTCAATTGTTTTGCCAATATTTTCACCAAGTGCAGACAAATAAAATGATAAACTACATTTTTTATTACGAACTCTTTCAGTTGTTGTATTGAAGGATAATTCTGATATGTCCCAAAGAAGTACAGAGAATTTACGGTAAATGATAGATCATTCAGCCTCACAGAGCAGAGGATGTGAGATGCGCGAGGGACATCTAGCGGTTTAGCTTCGAAAACTCCCCATTATGAGAGGGTGTTTGGTGGATAATTTCCACAACTACCAAGACCAAGAACTGACTAGTGACTACTCTGACTGCCAAGACACCTATGGTAGCGTAACGCTCATTGGCTCAGAGCCTCAGAATCTGAGGCGCGTGTTATCATTGGCCGATTGCAGCTCAGCTGACAATGCCGCTCTATGAAACCTCCCTCCCTCCCTCTACCCCTGAGAGCAGACCATCACAGAAAACGGATCATTACATATCATACAGGCATCACTATAAAATTCTAGCCTAGATCAAATTTTCATTATTTTTATTATTAATATTATTATTATTATTATTATAATTATTATTCTTAGTCTACTATTATTATGGTTAATAATGGCATCATCATTTTCATTATTGTTATTATTATTATCATCCAAATTATTTTATTATTTTATTTATACTTTTTTCCATCTTATTTTCCTCTTTTTATTATTTTTTTTAACTTTTTCTGCCTATTTTCCTTTTTTGTTATTTTATTTTACTTTTTTCTTCATATTTCCCTCTTTTTATTTTATTTTTTTATTTATTTCTTACTATTTTCCTTTTTTGCCTTTTTTTTCTTCCTTTTCTCCTTCTATTTGATTTTATTTCTTCCTTTTTTTTACTATTTTCCGTTTTTTTTTTTTTTTTTTTTTTTTTTTTTTTCCATGTCCATTTGCTTTTTATTCGGTTGATATTTTTTCTTTATTGAATATTTCCATCTTTTTCGGCCTTTTTTTTATATTTGTCTGATACTTTAATTTTTTGGAACATTTTTTGCTGCATATTTTTCTTTTTTTCCTCATTCATTTTTTTTACATTTTTATTAATTCTTTATATTCCTAATTTTTTTTCCTAAGTTTTATGTATCATTGTAATTCTGGTGACTGAACTTTTAGTAACTTTATTATTAATTTCTTTTTATGAAGATTCGTGTGTTTTAAGTATTTCACATTACTAGCTTTATCATTTATAACTTGTTGAAATCTCTTCTCAATTCGAGAACATATTTTTAATGTACAATAAGCCCTCGATAAACCAAACCAATTGTGGGGGAGGGGTCGATCGCAAAATCCGATTGTTCAGTTTATAGGATGATCTTATAGGATGGTCCGTCTCATAAACCGAGCTCGGTTTATGAGGGGCGCCGTTTGGTCATACGTGTTCAAACAAAGTTAACTGTATGTACAGTACTGTAGAGTAAAATATAATTTTGTAATGATTAGTCCACGCACAATGAGGGCTGAGTGTAAACTGAAACGCATGAGCCGGTCAACATGTTCGGTGGGCTAACCAATCTCCACATATGCCAAACTAGAGTTCGGTATATCAGAGGCTTGTTCGAAGGCAACACGGCGTTTGGTTTATCCGAAATTCGGTTTAACGAGGTTCGGTTTATCGAGGGTTTACTGTACATATTTTTGATGTGTAAAATGCAAGTTGTTTTGGGTATTTTTGTGAGCCAACAGGTCTGTATTTTATGCCACCCCATGCATTGGGAAGCAATACACACATACATACATATACAGTATATATATATATATATATATATATATATATATATATATATATATATATATATATATATATATATATATATATATACTCTGTAGTGTAGTGGTTAGCACGCTGGGTTCACAGCCGAGAAGTCCCGGGTTCGATCCCCGGACGGAGCGGGGAAAGATAGGCAGTCTCCTTAAAACCCGAGCCCTTGTCCACCCAGCAGTGAATGGGTACCGGGTGTTAGCCGGGGGTTTATGACCTGCCTTCCGGGGTGGTGGCTTCGGCCAACACAAAGCACTAAGGATGAATGATAAAATGTAGCTATGGAGACGGGGCCATATGAGTGAGTGTAGCTCAGGCCCTGTAAAATACAACAACTAGGTGAATACATACACACATTATGACACATACACACATACATACATAGCAATACCCCCAATACATTGAAGATTGCCTTTTATGTATGGGAAAAAAACTACCTAAAAATAATCTATCATCCTCAAATGTTCTGTATTTGTGTATCTTATATTCAGTTATTTTTCTTATAAGCTTTTCGCTCACACAAAAACTCAAGGCAGCATGGAGCTCACTAAATATGTAATCTTAAATACGTACAGTTATCCTTAAATCCTAACCCTACTAAGATCCTAAATATAGTTATGTAAGTTACAAAATTCATACATGTTACAACTACCCGCAAACATTATATTGCTACAAACCCGCTTCCCCAGCCGCCCAACTAACCTGCCTCCCACACTGGGCTGGCCTCAGACGCGTGGGAATGAGGGGCTGAGTCCGGTTATGTGTTTAGTCTGGACCGAAAACAATGAATACCTTAGGCCTTGAGCACGGGCTCCCCACACTGGCACATCACCACCACGGCACACACAGGCACATGCGGAATAACACAATCACCTCCATTTCTAGACTATATTGTACTACACAGAGACATCACGCCCACCGTCGTAACAGGCCCAGTCACTTCTCGACTGTCGTAGCCACAAATGTCCCTCCACTATCACTGCAGTCACTGTTATGCGTCTAATACAGGGGTGTCCAAACTACGGCCCGCGGGCCAATTGCGGCCCGCTGTCCATTTTTAATTGGCCCGCAGTAAATTTTTAAAAATGTAATGAAATAATTTTGTCCCAAAATGAATTGTGAATGAATTGAGAGGGACGCTAAAATTATTCCTTTTGGCGTGGCAGGAAGAGTTAAACAAGATAACAGGTGGAGGTGAGGAAGAAGAGGTGAACAGAGAGATGGAAGGAGAGGGAGATATGGACGAGAGAAAATAGTAAATGAGCTGTGGAGAAGGAGGAGACGGTGATAGGAGAGACGCGAACATTACGTTTCGCAAAACTGCTGGACAAGGACATGACGCCCACGAGGAAGGCGGGTGGAAACAGCCGGCCTTGAATAGACAGCGAGCGTCGTTCGTAAGGAGCACACACGCGCACCAGTCTCTCGCGGTTTTCGTCTTTGAGTCAAGCGCCTGGTTGGGGGTGTTGGACTTAATTTGGGCCTATCCATGCCCTTATTCTGGTTGTGGAAGAGAGAAGGTGTGCAGGAGTGTTAGGGAGTGACTCCTGTCTCTCCCAGTTATTTGAAGTGGGGCTGGTTGTGTCGTAGTAATCTGGCTTTTCGCTCCCCAGTCAGACATACATACAGACTGACACCCACACACAGGCAAGCACACATTACGGGTTGTCTGACTGGTCTTTCGAGTGGAAGCTGAGTTAGGATTTTGTTGTTAGAGAGCCGTGTTTTGTTTAAAATGCTACTCTTTGTTCGAGGCTCGACAGAGAGAGGATTGTAAGTTAGGTAACGGACGTATTTGTTTAACTTTTACCGCCGCCGCGCCGGGCCGGAACCAAAATGGCGGAACCAAAGAAACGCAAGATAGCGAGTGAGTGCAGAAAATTTCAGAGACGATGGGAAAATGAATACTTTTTCATAGAAATGAATTCATAAAAATTCATTAATGGAAAGCTGTGATCTTGACTGTATTTTTTAAGCAATTTCAATTATTATCAACGATTATTTTAATTAAGGATTATTTACCTACATTTGATTTGACTTTGCTAACTTTACTATATCACCTTGCCTTTACTGAGTGGCCCGACCCTTCGTAGATTTTCCGCATGTGGCCCTCTGTGAAAAAAGTTTGGACACCCATGGTCTAATACAATACCAAAGTCACCACAGTCAACACACTAAGACACCGGGCGGCGGGAAGAGGCGGCATTGGTTAACCCTCACGGACCCGCCCACCGAACACAGCCGGCTGCTACCTTTCACCATGGCGCCGTTAGCCACAGGAGACGATACCTCTACACTTGGCTCGCCTGTGAAACCACCGTAGCCCTTCCCTGCTCCCTGGCGAGTGGCGTCTCC
>JACEEZ010016317.1:215000-242407 GCA_016584305.1 Chionoecetes opilio
ATTTTTGTAATTTGTTCATTTATAGCCATAATATGACACAGATGAAGACACAAAATAACACAGACTCTCCAGATAGCCTCTTCTAACTTTCCTGAAATCATGGATGTAGAAATGAAAGTATTAACGCCACCAGACGTCTGTTAATAAAAAAGAAACGTTGTCCTGGCGACTTTAGTGTTATCTACGGTATTGGCATACAAATTACAATAGAAATTACGTTCTGGGTTTCAAGGGTACGTTAAATGCTTACACACACACACACACCTTTCATTACCACCACGAAAACACTTAACTACCTCAGTGTGGCATACCTTATAACCAATGTCTGACCCTTGTACAAATGCTGACCTAGTAATAGCAAGGCAGAAACGTAATTAGAGTATTGTTGTTGTTTTGAAGGCAAGAGGGAGGGTACATTTTCTTCTCTGGTGAATGAGAAAAATTTTGAAAGGGTGACTCTGCCATTACTCGTTTGGGAGGGCTCAGAGGCAGACATTAATTTTACTCGTGTGTCTAGATAACATTACCATTCCCTGTAGTCTTGGGTTGTGTTACAGAGGAGAAGGAAGGACTCATATCTGCGACAGATTATTGGTTCAACGCTACACAGTAAGTATAAGAGGATAATGTTACTACCGTAGATAACATTAAAGTCGCCAGGACAACTTTTTTTTTCGATGTACAGACGTCTGGTGGCGTTAATACTTACATTTCTACATCCATGATTTCAGGAAAGTCAAAAGGGGCTATCTGGAGAGTCTGTGTCATTTTGTGTCTTCATCTGTGTCATATTATGGCTATAAATGAACAACTTACAAAAATAAAACCGAGTGGCGACCAGAGCTGGGCATTAAATACATTGAATGTATTTAAATACTAAATACTAAATACATGGGAGAAATGTATTTAAATACTAAATACTAAATACATGGGAGAAATGTATTTAAATACTAAATACTAAATACATGGGAGAAATGTATTTAAATACTAAATACTAAATACATTTTACGAATGTATTTAAATACTAAATACTAAATACATCAATTGTATTTAAATACATTTGTAAATATATTTTAAAAACACACAAATTTTAACATGTCCGAAAAAAATGGATTTCCTTAGATTTTGGGTTTCCTTAGAACTTTCCTTCTCAGGCCTAAATTTCCTTGCAATCAGAACATTTCCTGGCAGTGGAAACCCTGGTTCACTGTAACATCGGGGTTGCCAGATAGCGGGGCGGGTTTATGGCCAAATTAACTGTGAAAAATGTATTTACATTTTTATATTATGAGTATTTAAATACAATGTATTTAAATACTCTTAAAAGTATTTAAAGCAAGGGGGGCGTGACCACTTAGGGGGGCGTGAGCCAAAAGAGAAGAAGGAAGAATTGTCAAGTATTTAACATGAATTATAAGCTCAGCCTTCGCTTTAACATAGTAGTTTACAGGAACTACCACGTGTAGGTCTCACGGCCTCTTGTAGCTTCCTTATTTTCTTATGTTCTTATCTTCTTAATCCCTTCATGTCCAGATCTTTCCTTTGCTATAAAAAAAGGTTTGTTGTCGAGTCATAAAATCACAAAAAGTAACTGAATTTACCAATTTGTTAGTCGACAAGGATACTAAACAGGTCATATCTATTAAATATTGCTTATATTCGCTAAAAATCTTCTAATAGTAGCCAAACTACAATCGAAATTACGCTCTAGGTCTCAAGGGGTTAACATGAGTGTCGCTGCGAGTGTGAGCGGGGAAAGTCGGAACAGAGAAGCAGGTGTGGCTGAAAAAACTCTGGGGTAACGTCTTGCCAGGTTTCACTTACTCTGTAGACTTTTATGCAATAGTATTTTTATTATATTTTTATTATTACGATTATTATTGTTGTTAGTATAGCATTGCATAGCTTCTGGTGTGCGGCGGTCCTTAAACGTAATGTAACTAAATCTGCTGGGTATATAAGAACATAACATACGATTAAGCTACAAGAGGCCGCGAGACTTACACGAGGCATGCAGTTCCTGCTATTTAACACTACCTACATCCACCTTTCATTCATCCTCATCCATGAAATGATCTAGCCTCCTTTTAAGGCTCCCTAATGTCTCCGTACTAACTACCTGTCTACTGAGTCCATTCCAATCATTTACCACCCTATTGTATACCAGTTTTACCCTATTAATTTTTTATTTTTTATCTATGCATACTTTTCAAAAACACGCATTTTTTTTATGGTATGGATCAAAGTATCTTATCTATCCCATCTTATGTCATTTCAGGCACGGAGGGAGGGCGAATCACCATGCCTGACAGACGTGCATTACCCTTACCACTACTGCTACTAGTAATGGTAGCGTCTAGGGTAGCGCCTCTAGTACCAGCAGTAGACAAAACCTTTCCCTCCCGCCAACTTTGCTCCTTCGCCAAGACGGTAGTGGGGTCTGGCGAGGTACTGAACACACGCATCCAGCAAACGAAAGCCTTCCAGACCAGTACGGAAATCAACGCGTATGTGCTTCCCGGCAGAGATTTCCAGGGGATCAGTCTGGAAGTGGAGAGTATTCAAGGCGTCAGCACAACAGCCTGGTATCCCTGCACGCATTGCTTCCCTAGACGAGACCGCTGGTACCCAATGCGCCTTAAAACGGTGACGCAATACACTCAAACAACATTCAGTATTGACACGGCAACTTGTAAAGAGACTTGTAGTGGTCGTGGTGGTGGTGGCTTGCAGGCGCCCGTGGCCTTCCGTGTGAAATCCGTCGGGTCCTCTCGGTGGAGGCTGTCGGTGCCTTTAAGTAGCTCTTCCTTCCCTCACTCCCACCTGTCTAAAAATTTGACCCATGTGACCCATGTGACCCGGCCCCTGTACCCCGCCTGTAGACCCAAGCCGTCTGACAAACCCAGTTATGGACCCATTGACAGACCCCATTACAACTATAAACCCTATGATAGACCCGGTTATAAACCACCCATTGACAGACCCAGTTATAAACCCATTGGCAGACCCAGTTATAACTATACACCCATTGACAGACCCAGTTATAAACCCATTGACAGACCCAGCTATAAACCCATTGACAGACCAAGCTATAAACCCATTGACAGACCCAGCTATACACCCATTGACAGACCCAGCTATAAACCCATTGACAGACCCAGTTATAACTATACACCCATTGACAGACCCAGTTATAAGCCCATTGACAGACCCAGTTATAAACCCATTGACAGACCCAGCTATAAACCCATTGACAGACCCAGTTATAACTATACACCCATTGACAGACCCAGCTATAAGCCCATTGACAGACCCAGTTATAAACCCATTGACAGACCCAGCTATAAACCCATTGACAGACCCAGCTGTAAACCCATTGGCAGACCCTCTCGCGAACCCACTTTCAAACCCATCAAACCCACTTTCAAACCCACCACTGATGTACACGGACACATAACACCTACACACCCACACACGCACACACCCACCACCCAACCCACTGCAAATATACGCACACAGCAACCCAAAAACGTACACACACACGTACACACAGCCACTGAAACTTTAACTGAAACACGTAATGAAACTTCTGAAACACATAATTGGGACAAACATAATGAAACTTCCCCTGAACTATCTACTGAAACTTCTGAAACACATAACTGGGACAAGAATACTGAAACTTCCCCTGAACTATCTACTGAAACTTCTGAAACACATAACTGGGACAAGAATACTGAAACTTCCCCTGAACTATCTACTGAAACTTTTGAAACACATAACTGGGACAAGAATACTGAAACTTCCCCTGAACTATCTACTGAAACTTCTGAAACACATAATTGGGACAAACATAATGAAACTTCCCCTGAACTATCTACTGAAACTTCTGAAACACATAACTGGGAAAACAATACTGAAACTTCCCCTGAACTATCTACGGAAACTTCTGAAACACATAATTGGGACAAACATAATGAAAATTCCCCTGAACTATCTACTGAAACTTCTGAAACACATAACTGGGAAAAGAATACTGAAACTTCCCCTGAACTATCTACTGAAACTTTTGAAACACATAACTGGGAAAAGAATACTGAAACTTCCCCTGAACAATCTACTGAAACTTCTGAAACACATAACTGGGAAAAGAATACTGAAACTTTCCCTGAACTATCTACTGAAACTTCTAATCTAATGAACGATCTACTGAAACACATAAATGCAATTGAAATTTCTGAAATATCCACCAACCCACCCACTAACCCACCCACTAACCCATCCACTAATCCACCCACTAACCCACCCATCAACCCACCCACTAACCCATCTACTAGCCCACCCATTATTCCACCCACTAATTCACCCACTAACCCACCCACTAACCCACCCGCTAATCCACCCACTAGGCCACCCACTAATCCACCCACTAATCCACCCACTAATCCACCCACTAATTCACCCACTAACCCACCCGCTAACCCACCCACTAATCCACCCACTAGGCCACCCACTAACCCACCCACTAACCCACCCACTAATCCACCCACTAACCCACCCACTAACCCACCCACTAATCCACCCACTAATCCACCCACTAGGCCACCCACTAACCCACCCACTAACCCACCCACTAATCCACCCACTAACCCACCCATCAACCCACCCACTAACCCATCTACTAGCCCACCCATTATTCCACCCACTAATTCACCCACTAACCCACCCACTAACCCACCCACTAATCCACCCACTAGGCCACCCACTAATCCACCCACTAATCCACCCACTAACCCACCCACTAACCCACCCACTAATCCACCCACTAATTCACCCACTAATCCACCCACTAATCCACCCACTAATTCACCCACTAACCCACCCACTAACCCACCCACTAATCCACCCACTAACCCACCCACTAGCCTACCCACTAAACCCCCCACTAGCCTACCCACTAACCCACCCATTAACCCACCCACTAACCCACCCACTAACCCACCCTCTAACCCACCCACTATCCCACCCACTAACCCACCCACTAACCCACCCTCTAACCCACCCACTAGCCCACACACTAACATACCCACTAACCCACCCACTAAACCACCCACTAGCCTAGCCACTAACCCACCCATTAACCCACCCACTAACCCACCCACTAACCCACCCTCTAACCCACCCTCTAACCCACCCACTAGCCCACCCACTAACATACCCACTAACCCACCCACTAAACCACCCCACTAGCCTAGCCACTAACCCACCCATTAACCCACCCACTATCCCACCCACTAACCCACCCACTAACCCACCCTCTAACCCACCCACTAGCCCACCCACTAACATACCCACTAACCCACCCACTAAACCACCCACTAACCCACCCACTAACCCGCCCACTAGCCCACCCACTAACCCCCCCCACTAACCCGCCCACTAGCCCACCCACTAACCCACCCATTGGATTACGTATTAGCCCACCCTCTAAATGCATTGAACCCACATTAAAATCAGAGAAGGGAAAGAAAGAAAGAAAAGAAAGAAAAAAGAAGAATGCAAAGAGAAAAGACAGAAGGAAGGAAAAGAATGAAAAGAGAAAAGAGAGAAGGAAGGAAAAGAAAAGAGAGAAAGAACAAGAAAATAAAGATGAAAGTATAGAAAATGTACAAATTTGTGATTTTGAATTCCTTATAGATTCTTAAAAAGGAAAAAAATTTACACCTTACTAAGAACAGGAAAAAAAAAATACATATGCCTCCCACGAAGAGAAATTTGTATAGGTTTTTTGTAGGCACACGTGTAGGCTACTAGGTACATGTATGTACTGAGAAAAAAAACCCATAGGCCTCCCATGAAAGAAAAATGTGTATAGGCTGTTTGTAGGCACACATTACTAAGAAAAGGAAAAACAATCTACACCTTATATATGTAGCCATTACTAATATATTTATCTATGCTTATAATATGTCTGGGTGATTACTATATATATCTATAGCTTTTATATATCTATTTTATTTATATATAGTCATACATATCTATAGCTTGTATAGATCTATTCGACTTATCTATAGCTTTTATATATCTATTTTATTTATCTATAGCTTTTATAGATCTATTTTATTTATCTATAGCTTCTATATATCTATTTTATTTATCTATAGCTTATACATATCTATTTTATTTATCTATAGCCATACATATCTATAGCTTTTAAATGTTATTATTATCTATATAGAAAATGCTTCTATAAGGCAAAACAGAACAGGCGGTAAGATGCTGCCTTTTTAAGAACATCATTTACTGCTATATTTTGAACTAAAGCTATCTAAGGAACAACATTTACTGCTATATTTAAAGCTATCTAAAGAACGTCATTTACTGCTATATTTTGGTCTATATTTATAATTATACTCTTCTTGTTTACTGGGAATTATTATATTACACCCAGGAATGTTAATACAATATTGTATATAATATATTATAAAATATATATATATATATATATATATATATATATATAATATATATATATATATATATATATATATATATATATATAATATATATATATTTTATATATATATATTATACGTATATATATATATATATATATATATATATATATATATATATATATATATATATATATATATATATATATATAATATATATATATAATATATATATATATATATATATATATATATATATTATTTTACTGTAGAACTAAAAATTCAAATGAAATAGGTGGTAGTATATCGCCTTGGGTGACTTCCTACTTAGACTATGACTTAGCTACTTCTACGAATTTGTGATAAGATATGCATTTGTACTCTTGTTATCTACTTGCAATCATTAGGTTTTATCTGGGAATAGATATATTATTATGTAACTACTGTTATCTTATATTAAAGCTGAAAATATACAAATAGAAGAGGTGTTAAAATATCTCCTGGGTGGACTTCACTTCCTTAATTTGTGATATGCATCTATACTCTATTTGTACTACCCCGCCAACACCACTTGCAATATAGTCGGCTAAGGCAATTTTTGATAGTTCAGCCTTGGGCTATCTATATATATTTTATCATTATTATGGAAATATAAGAAAATTTATCTTTAGTTTAAAAAAATGACAGTTTTATATTTTTCTTTAAGAAAAACAATCTAAAAAAAAAAATAATATTAGCTATTTAAAAAAAACCTCTTTTTATCTTAAAAAAAAAAAAATCTTCCTTGAATTCTCATAGCCACAGGCAGGAGTCGAACCCGGGTGCTGCCTGTGACAATAACATACTGCAGTCTAACTTGATATCCTTCTCATTGGTCTAGGAAATGGATATAACGTACCAGCAGATGTACGCTAAATCCAAATACTGAATGTGATAAGATTGCTTTAGGGGGGAGGGGGGCTACCATTACCGTAGATAACACTTTAGTCGGCAGCTGCAATATTGTCGCCAGCTGCCAAATATTACGAATTATAGCATCACTACTGATTTTTATGTGCCACTAAAGATGATATACAGTAGTTTATAATCATGACTGTATAATCTACTCTGTTTCAGCGTTGTTTTATGCTTTGTATCTGCAAGTTTATACGGTTTCAAATTTCCCTACTCGGTATTTTTTCGCGCGACACCGACGGCGGGAGGACACTCAGAACATAAACACTAATTGGCGACCTTATTGTTGGTCGCCACTATGGTGATATATTGGTAATTTGTTCATTTATAGCCATACTATGACACAGATGCAAACACAAAATGACACAGACTCTCCAGATAGCCCCTTCTAACTTTTCTGAAATCATGGATGTAGATATGTATGTATTTAATAAACGCCACCAGACGTCTGTACATTGAAAAAACTTTGTCTTGGCGACTTTAGTGTTATCTACGGTACATCTGCGGGTCTGTGATAAGATATACAATGGTACCTTTATTCCTTACGTATAGCCCTTATCTATTACCCAGGACTATACATAATTAAATACCACAACTAACTATCTATATAAAACACTAGAAAAACCTATAGAACACCTGGAAAATATAATATAATATTGTTGTTGTTGTTGTTGTTGTGGGTTTGAAGGGGCCGTGTAGACTGTGGTGCCACAGCCTCTAGTGCCCCGAAGGTGCAGTATACAGATGAATTAGCAGGTTAGATCCTGTGCAGTTGGCCAGACTTCTGTAGGAAGGTCCTGGTGTGCTTGAGGACTTTGAAGGCCAAGCCGGGGTCTGGAGAGCCACCCAGGAGCTCAGCTAGAGTTGGTCTGCGGAGGAGGAGTGGAGATAGTGATTGGAGGAGGGCCATGCGGTGGGAGTGGTGGCGAGGACAGTGCAGAAGGTGTTCAGGTGTGTCCAGTTGTGTGGGGCACCAGGGGCAGTGAGGGTCTTCAGTCATGCCCAGTTTGTGTAGGTGAGAGTTGAGGCGGGTGTGGCCAATCCGTAGTCTGGTGACTGCGGTGTCCAGGGCACGGCTGGGGGAGTGGGTCCACAAATGGTGTCGTGTGTCATGTCTTATTCGTCCAAGTGAAGTGTATTGTAAGGCGTCAGTCAACTCTGTGTCCCAGTGTCGGTTGCATGTAGTCTTAAGGTTAGTCAGGGAATCAGTCTGGTCTGTGGTCAAGTTTATGGGAGAGGGGTGGGAGTGTGCCTCCGCTGCCGCCCGGTCGGCCACAATGTTGCCCCTGACACCAATGTGAGAGGGCACCCACTGAAGGTGGATGTCGTGGCCAGAGGAAGATCATTGAAGCAGGAGGTGGTGGATATGAATACAAAGGACATGGTGAGTGTGAGGGCGGTGACGCCGGATAAGCTGGAGGGCTGTAAGGGAGTCAGTAAAGATAGTTACTGCACAAGAGGGGGCTACGGTGGTGGCATACTTTATGCCTTCCCTGATGGCAAAAAGTTCAGCTGTGAGGATGAAGACAGTGGGTGGCAACAAAACTCCAGGCGCTGGCAAGTGACCTGGCCGGGATGTACTACAGGGCCGCACCGACGGATGGAGGGGCTGGCAGACGGGAGCCGTCGGTGTATATGTGGAGGGAGTTTTGGTAGCGGGTGTGTAAGAGGGAATAAAAAAGGTAAGTACTACCTACCCTGCACTGGACAGGCAGCCTTGGACAATGGTGTAGGTGTGTGAAGGGACAGAGAAATTAGAGAAGAGAGAGGAAACCAAGGGCCCAGGGGAGAGGTCTTCTCAAGAGTGTGAAAAGAGGAGGAAGTCACCCGGATAGAAGCAAAGAAGGAGAGGGCTCTCTCTACTAAAGGTGTGTGGGCTTGATACGGTAGGGGGCCATAAAGTGGTTCCCTACCGTGTCGGAGGAGGAGGGAGTGGAGGGCATGGCAGCTAGGGGAGGAAGCAAGTTTAGTGTAGGTGCGGACAAGGAGAGTGGAGCGTCGGTGTGACAGGGAGGAGAGGGAGGATTCTGCCTGAAGGGCTGTGACTGGGGAGGACTTGAAAGCCCCCAAAGCAATACGGAGGGCTGAATTTTGAATGATATCCAATTTGTGGAGGAGGGAAGGTGAGGCCGCTCCATAAACCTGACATCCGTAGTCTAAGCGACTCCGGACATATGAGCAATAAAATTGAAGGAGGGTACTCCTGTCCGCACCCCATTTGACCCCTGCAAGGGACTTAATTAAGTTTAGCCTCGTGAGGCACGAGGTCACCAGGTACTGTATGTGGCGGCCCCAGGTTAGGCGGGGGCCATCCAACAGTAAATCAAGGAATTTGTGGTGGGTTTTGAAGGAAATGGGGGACCCATTAATGGTGACCGTCGGGATGTTGGGAATACGCCTTCGGGTGAAGCACAGAAGGCTAGACTTCTGGGCACTCACCGTCAGGCCCCAACGGGTGGTCCAAGAGTGGACGGCATCAAGCCCACGTTGAAGATGGTCTTGAGCCTCCTGGATAGTGGGAGCAGAGCAAAGAAGAGAGATGTCATCAGCATAGATGAGTGCATGTGTGCAAGGAGAGTAGGGAAAGTCTGAAAGCAAGATGTTGAAGAGGATAGGACTGAGAGGAGAACCCTGTGGGATGCCTCTGGTGACCGGGTAAGACCTGGAATGGGTGTTCCCGATCACCAGAGAGAAGGACCTGGAAGACAGGAAGGATTTAACCCATTGGAGAGGGGAGCCATGGAGTCCCAGGTGGGCAAGTTTGTCTATTATGGCGTTATGGGAGGAGGAGTCAAATGCTGCTTTAAGGTCAAGGAAGGCTACTAAGGAGGACTGTTTGTGGTTAAATCCTTCCTGTATGTGGTGCTCCAGCGGGAGCAGGGCATCCAGGGTGCCCCGGTGAGGACGAAACCCGAACATGTTTGGAGGAAGAAGGTGTTTGCGTTCCAACCACCATGTCAACCTATACTGTACTACTTGTTTCACTACTTTACCAAGGTTAGAGAGAAGGCTAATGGGCCTATAGGAGGAAGCCTCAGACGGAGCCTTAATTGCCAAGCTTAAGAATAGGAATTGTGATGGCATGACACCACACAGAAGAGAACGTCCCCGACAGCCAGCTGGCGTTGAAAACGTCCAGGAGGAGGCGGGCCAGAGGATCTGGGAGGCGGCGAAGAAACTCGTTCGGGATGTTGTCCGGTCCCACTGCCTTCCCAGCGGACAGTGCGTGTAAAGCCGAGGAAAGCTCCTGGGGGGCTATAGCTGTGCTAATTGTATGGCCGGTGTGTGAAGTGGGTAACACAGGTGGGGGTACGGGGTCTGGGGAGCCGGGTGTAGTGTGTATGTGGGAGGCAAGGCACTCGACTTTTTCGGCATCAGTGACGAGGAGGGCACCGTTACTAGTTAATGGGAAAGTGAAGGGGAGCTGAGGGTGGACCATCTTCCTGAAGAAGGACCAAGCTCGGGAGACTGAGGAGGAGAAGGACAGGGAAGCACAAAAGGAGGCCCATGCAGAACGTTTCTCATCAAGAATAACACGCTTGCACCGGGCCTACAATAAACGGAAGCGACTACGGAGCAAAGGAATGGGGTTCCTACGCCACGCAGTAAAGGCGTGGCGTATGGCCTGAAGGGCTGCCGCACACTTCCGGGACCACCAGGGGACCCGGAAAGAGCGGGAGGGGTGGGAAGTGACTAAACGAAAGTGGTGGGACTCCACGTCCACCAGGGTGACCGTGAGGTATTGAATTTTGTCTGATGAAGGGAGGGTAATGGGAGGGGTAAGTGAATTTAATTCTGTTTGAAAAGAGCCCCATTCTCCTTTGGTGAAGGATCAATGAGGTCTGCGTGAAGGGGGAGGGGGTGGTGGTATTGAAGGGAAGGAAATTACAACAGGAAGATGGTCGCTCCCCATGTAAAGGCCAGTTGTGACAGTGGCGAGGAGGAGGGAGCCATTAACCAGGCAGAGGTCCAAGGTGGAGGGGTTCGCTGAAACTGGATCAGTCCTGGTAGGGAGGCTAGGTGGAGTAAGGAGAGATAAAGAATCACTGTCCGCCAGAAAGCTCGAGAGGGACCGACCCGAGCGGTTTCCCCGGCTCCTGGGAAGGGCTGGTTCCCAGAGGTCATGATGGGCATTAAAGTCACCCATTATTAAAGCTGGGGAGGAAAGCTGTGAGAACAAGTGTTGAAATTCCTGAGGGGTTATATCTAAACATGGATTGTAGATCAAAAGAATCTGAAGGGGCCCTGAATCAAAGGTAACAGTCACCCCCAGATGCTCCGGGCCACCTCCAGGGAAAGGAGTGATAGTGAGAGGGCTAGAAGGGAGGGAATGGTGGACCAGCAGCAGCAGGCCGCCTCCTGCCCCGCCGGTCCCCCTGTCCATATTGTAGGAAGTATAGTTGGGAAAGGAGGGGGAGAATGCGTCTGTGAGCCACGACTCACAGACGCCTACAACTAGAGGTGAGTATGATGAGAGCGTGGTTTTAAAGACTGGAAGGTTCTGGTACTGAGACCGGGCGTTCCAGAGGATGAAGTGGGAGGGGAGTAAAGGAGTCACTGCGTGAGTGACATAAAGAAGGTAAGAAGTCCTGGCAGAAATCGAATGAGGCTTAGAACCTCTTAGGCTGGAACCTGAAAGAAGGAGGTTAAGGAAATCAAGTGCAATGGGTGCAATTCCCTTAATGAAGGCTGGCCATGCAAAGCCCGAAGCATGCTGGGCCTGAGAAGGAGGGGGCGCAAGGATTGCACCACCCAGTGAGGGAAGGGGCTGCTGGGCTGCTGGCAGCTGAGCAAGGGGCTGAGGCTGTGAAGGCAGGGAAGGAGCAGGTCGGGGTGGGGGACTAGGTAATAAGGGGGTAGGAGGATGAAAGACCACCTCCATAGCCTCCCTATAAGGTCCCTCCGGCAGGAAGGTAGGTATGTGCCTATGTTTAAGAGTGGGTACGTTATGGTGCCGGGGGGACTGGCGCCGTCTTTGGGGTTTGGGGGAGGGGGATCCACTGGTAGTGGGTGGGTGGGTGGGGGTGGTGCAGCCAGCAGCCAGCGGGACAATGTTGACTGTGGGGCTCAGCGGTTTGGCAGGGACAGCCCTGGGAGCAGGCTGACTGGCAGGGATAGGATCTTTAGCAGGTTGACTGGCAGGGGCAGGCCCTGGAGCAGGCGGGCAGGGAAGGTCCCGAGTAGGGGAGGACAGCTCCTTTACATGCCCCGGGGACCCCCTCGGACGGAAGATCCAAGGGTGGATGCCCCTCAGCTTCCGCTTCACGTCTGACATGGAGTGAGTAGCCTCGTGCTGGAGCTGTTGGACCTGCACCGCCTGGAGGTAAGCTGGGCACTGCTTATACAGGCTTGCGCGGATGATCTTTACGCCAGAATCCGTTCATCGAGATTTACCGCGCAGATTTAAAGTTGCTTCCCAAGCTATAAAAAAATGCAGAAGGCATGAATCGTATGTCTGACAGTGACGTACATCATCTTGCACACTCACCGGTGTGTGGGAGGCAGGGTTTCCCTCCCTCCCCTCCCTCCATAGGCGGTTGACAGTTTGCATGATTTTGAACTTATAGCCTGCAGCGTTCCCCTACATCCCGTGTTTTTGCCTGTTTTTGCTGGATTACATAATGGGTGGAAAACATACGGATGGCACAACGATTCAAGCAATCATTGATCTTTACAAGGCTGGGATCAATAATAAGGACATGTGCAAGCTTAAAGGACTAAAGCTTAGAACAGTGCAAGATTTGATGCGCTGATTTAAGGCTGGTGGAGAGGTGAATCTCCCGCTCCCAAAAAAACAACCTGGGAAACAAAAAAAAACGTGTAACAGAACCAGGAGCGTGTTAAGGCGACAGCTTGATGCCAATCCTAGCCTTGCAGCCAGAGAACTGAAGGAGGAAAATCATACTCTTCTTGGTAATGTGTCGCTTCGTACTGTACAGGAAACTTTGCAACGTGACCTTGGCTACAGGTGTTACCGGGCGCGGAAGAAGCCACTGATAAATGACCGCCAAAGGAAGAAAAGGCTTCACTTTGCAAAGAAATACAGAGATTGGCCTCTCGACAAGTGGCGGGCTGTGCTGTGGAGTGACAAAAGCACATTTTGTGTGAGTGGAGGAGGACCAGCAAAAGTGTACCGTCGCCCCGACTCAGACCCCACCGAGCCTCGCTACATACGAAAGACCACAAAACACCCTCCCAGTTTAATGGTGTGGGGTTGCTTTACTTTTCATGGTATTGGGAACTTAGTTATTTTCCCAAAGAACACAACTGTTAACAAAGTGGTGTATTTTGATCTTTTAAATGACCACCTGGAGGCCTGCTTTGAAAAGACACAGGCACAGATTTTCCAACAGGATGGAGCATCCTGCCACACAGCTCGAGATGTGATACAGTGGCTTGATGACTGCAAGATTGGGAGAATAGATGACTGGCCAGGTAATTCTCCCGATATATCACCCATAGAAAATCTTTGGGCCATCATTAAAGGCAAACTCCGCTCACGTGACACCTCTACACTCCCCAAGCTTGAAATGGAGCTCCGAAAGTGTTGGGAAGAATTTAAGCCTGAGTTCCTTAAAAAATCTTGCTGACGGGGTACCACGTGGCCTTCAAAGGGTCATCAAGAGGAAGGGCTACGCAACGAAATACTAACTACAATTGTAAGTGTTGATATTCTACATTATTTTGTTATAAACATGGTGCCTCATACGTGTAAACATTCACTTTTTGGAGGCGTGCACTGATTATCCACGCAAACTGTAGGTGGGGCGGTGGTCACCACCACAAAATAGGTAAAACCCCGGCCGGGCACACCCCTCTGCAACATGGAAGCCGCTGCAATTACCGCAGCGGACCTTCATGTTGCAGGTGGCATTACCGTGGCCAAACAGGAGGTAGCGGGTACTCCAGAGGACAGGGAGGGTGTGGGGCCGGCCCCGGGTTACACGCCGCATTGTCTAGGGAGACTCGGTCTGGGGGGGGGCCCCCCGAAATTTGATCTGGATGACCATGTTTGTCTCCGACTCTCCGTCCCGGACGTGAGCCGGGAGCCTAAGGGCACTAACAATTTTGATAGGGGAGCCGTCAAGCACTGTAAGACTAGTCAGAATGTCGTCATTAGTCAGTTCAGGAGAAATGGGGATAATTCTCCCAAACATGTAGGTCGGGTCGTCGTCCGATGCGACCCAGCACTTCACAGACTACTCCCCCAGCGTAGTGACAGACTCTGGGGGTTGGGCAAGGCTGTCGAGGTTGGCCACCTCGAACGTAAATCCCGGGCCCGCACCAGGGGAGGGTTTCAGAGTGCTAGACACAATTTTTTTTGCCAAAAATGGACCCAAAAACGGCCCTGGACACCTTCCCGGGTTGATAAAGGATCGGAGTCCCTCAGCTGACCTTATAATGATGAGACTCGTCGGCTGGGAAGGCAGAGGGAAGGCGGAAGCAGAAGCAGAAGCCGAAGGCCCGTGGGGGGTAGCATTGCGTGGGGTGGGGGAGGCAGTGATTGAGGCGAAGGAGCGAGCAAGCTTGCAGGTTTTATCAGCCTGGTCACTGCTCAACTGCTCACTGCTCACCAGACAAAGGGGGAAAGGGGAGCGGGTCCTCTTGGAGGCAGATGAGGTGGTGTCCATGTGGACGTCAGCCCGGCTGTCCTCGTTTAGGCGGCATCAATCACGGGTACAGGGGGTCCAGGGCAAAAGTCATACACTGTCACCACACAGCAAAACCAGGCACACAGTACAAAGTAGTGTAGATCGTGGTCAGTGGAACGCAGTAGTAGCGGAAACCCTTGCGGTGGAGGAGCTGGAGCACCCCACGTCTTGTCACCACACGGTCACTCAAAGAGTATAGAATATAGATAATAGAATATATATAGGGTATATATAGAATATTTATTTAGTTAACGCTAATTTATGTATGATTCTAATTCATTTATCCCGAAAAAGAAATGTATCAATGGCAAGCTAATTAATTCCGCTTCTATTGATATTCTCCATGTAAAATTTTTTCGAGCAAATATTAAAAGCGAAGAGTTTTAAGTTCATGCATATTTCTTGTGAGTCTCATAATGGCCCTTTCTTTAGTGTGTTTTTTCGGGTTTTTTATTTGATAATATTATGAACAAACATTTCTTGCGAGCTTTCAGCGAGTGAGGACGTACTTATGTCCTCACTCGCCAGAAAACTCGGCGCCTACTGAAATTGTGGAGCCGAGTCAGCCGACTCTGATGATGACGTCACCGTCCATCTCGCCTCCCAGACGCAGGCTTTCTACATAAAGACGGCTTTTTCCTGTGCCCGCTGTGCCCGAGGCTGTGATGTCACCCTCCGTGACTCATCGTGGGGTGTTGACATGGAGGCCAGGGGGGGTGTTGACTGGAGGCCAGGCCGGGGTGTTGACATGGAGGCCAGGCCGGGGTGTTGACATGGAGGCCAGGCCGGGTGTTGACATGGGTCAGGCCGGGTTGTTGACATGGAGGCCAGGCCGGGGTGTGACATAGAGGGCCCGGCCGGGGTGCGACAAAGGAGGCCAGGCCGGGGTGGACGGCGATTTTGATCATTATGTGGCCTTAAAATAGGGATTACCAGGTAGTAGGGAGAAAAGCAATGCAAAACCGGAAAATTAGCTCAAATAGGTGAAATGACAGTTGTCATAGCTAGTACATAGAGAGGAATGATTTCTTACATAAGAAAATAAGAAAATAAGGAAGCTACAAGAGGCCGTGAGACCTACACCAGGTAGTTCCTGTTACTTAACCCTACCTACATCCACCTTTCATTCCCATTCATGAATTTTCTAGCCTCCTTTAAAAACTCCTAATGACTCTGCACTAACTACCTGTCGACTGAGTCCATTCCAATCATTTACCCAACCCATTTGTGAACCAGTTTTTCCCTATTATTTTTTTAAATCTAAAGCTTTTCCAGCTTGAAATCCGTACAGTAACGTCCATTATTTGCTGTTATATAGGCCCTCTATGTGTATTAGGGTTCCGGGAACGAGGTGTACCCCGTGTTGAGGGCTATGCCAGCCTATTCTAGCTCCCCTTAGGGTCTGACGGTCTAAATAATTATATATACTATATATATAAGGCAATCCTGGTAAATATGCAGTTTTAACCAATTGACCAATACTCTCCTGATATAACTTTGGGGGCCGCGCCCCCCAGATCCCCCTACTAGTTAACTAACCTAACTTGGTCATTGATTACGTAATCTAACTTCCTGGGTCGTTTCGCCCCCCAAAAACAAGAAGTGGTAGTATTAGTAGTTGAGGTGGTGGGCTATTTAACCAGGGGTTTGGANCCGTCATCAGATTTACGCCAGATTTAAATTGCTTCCAAAGCTATAAAAAAAATGCAGAAGCATGAATCGTATGTCTGACAGTGACGTACATCATCTTGCACATCACCGGTGTGTGGGAGGCAGGGTTTCCCTCCCTCCCCCCCCTCCATAGGCGGTTGACAGTTTGCATGATTTTGAACTTATAGCCTGCAGCGTTCCCCTACATCCCGTGTTTTCCCTGTTTTTGCTGGATACATAATGGGTGGAAACATACGGATGGCACAACGATTCAAGCAATCATTGATCTTTACAAGGCTGGGATCAATAATAAGGACATGTGCAAGCTTAAAGGACTAAAGCTTAGAACAGTGCAAGATTTGATGCGCTGATTAAGGCTGGTGGAGAGGTGAATTCCCGCTCCAAAAAAAACCTGGGAAACAAAAAAAAACGTGTAACAGAACCAGGAGCGTGTTAAGGCGACAGCTGATGCCAATCCTAGCCTTGCACCCAGAGAAACTGAAGGAGGAAAATATACTCTTCTTGGAAATGTGTCGCTTCGTCTGTACAGGAAACTTTGCAACGTGACCTTGGTACAGGTGTTACCGGGCGCGAAAGAAGCACTGATAAATGACCGCCAAAGGAAGAAAAGGCTTCACTTTGCAAAGAAATACAGAGATTGGCCTCTCGACAAGTGGCGGGCTGTGCTGTGGAGTGACAAAAGCACATTTTGTGTGAGTGAGGAGGACCAGCAAAAGTGTACCGTCGCCCCGACTCAGCCCCCACCGGCCTCGCTACATACGAAAGACCACAAAACCCCCTCCCAGTTTAATGGTGGGGGTTGCTTTACTTTTCATGGTATTGGAACTAGTTATTTTCCCAAAGAACACAACTGTTAACAAAGTGGTGTATTTTGATTTTTTAAAATGACCACCGGGAGGCCTGCTTTGAAAGACACAGGCACAGATTTTCCAACAGGATGGAGCATCCTGCCACACAGCTCGAGATGTGATACAGTGGTTGATGACTGCAAGATTGGGAGAATAGATGATGGCCAGGTAATTCTCCCGATATATCACCCATAGAAAATCTTTGGGCCATCATTAAAGGCAAACTCCCCTCACGTGACACCTCTACACTCCCCAAGCTGAAATGGAGCTCCGAAAGTGTGGGAGAAATTAAGCCTGAGTTCCTTCAAAATCTTGCTGACAGTGTACCACGTGGCCTTCAAAGGGTCATCAAGAGGAAGGGCTACGCAACGAAATACTAACTACAATTGTAAGTGTTGATATTCTACATTATTTTGTTATAAACATGGGCCTCATACGTGTAAACATTCACTTTTTTGGGGGCGTGCACTGATTATCCACGCAAAATGTAGGTGGGGCGGTGGTCACCACCACAAAATAGGTAAAACCCCGGCCGGGCAAAACCCCTCTGCAACATGGAAGCCGCTGCAATTACCGCAGCGGACCTTCATGTTGCAGGTGGCATTACCGTGGCCAAACAGGAGGTAGCGGGTACTCCAGAGGACAGGGAGGGTGTGGGGCCGGACCCGGTACACCGCATTGTCTAGGGAGACTCGGTCTGGGAGGGGGCCCCGAAATTTGATCTGGATGACCATGTTTGTCTCCGACTCTCCGTCCCGGACGTGAGCCGGGAGCCTAAGGGCACTAACAATTTTGATAGGGGAGCCGTCAAGCACTGTAAGACTAGTCAGAATGTCGTCATTAGTCAGTTCAGGAGAAATGGGGATAATTCTCCCAAACATGTAGGTCGGGTCGTCGTCCGATGCGACCCAGCACTTCACAGACTACTCCCCCAGCGTAGTGACAGACTCTGGGGGTTGGGCAAGGCTGTCGAGGTTGGCCACCTCGAACGTAAGATCCCTGCCCGCACCAGTGATGGTCAGAGTGCTAGACACAATTTTTTTTGCCAAAAATGGACCCAAAAACGGCCCTGGACACCTTCCCGGGTTGATAAAGGATCGGAGTCCCTCAGCTGACCTTATAATGATGAGACTCGTCGGCTGGGAAGGCAGAGGGAAGGCGGAAGCAGAAGCAGAAGCAGAAGCAGTGGGAGTAGCATTGCGTGGAGTGGGGGAGGCAGTGATTGAGGCGAAGGAGCGAGCAAGCTTGCAGGTTTTATCAGCCTGGTCACTGCTCACTGCTCACTGCTCACCAGACGAAGGGGAAGGCGAGCGGGTCCTCTTGGAGGCAGATGAGGTGGTGTCCATGTGGACGTCAGCCGGCTGTCCTCGTCAGGCGGCATCAATCACGGGTACAGGGGGTCCAGGGCACAGTCATACACTGTCACCACACAGCAAAACCAGGCACACAGTACAAAGTAGTGTAGAGTCGTGGTCAGTGAAGCAGTAGTAGCGGAAACCTTGCGGTGGAGGAGCTGGAGCACACACGTCTTGTCACCACCACGGTCACTCAAAGAGTATAGAATATAAGATATAGAATATATATAGATATATATAGAATATTTATTTAGTTAACGCTAATTTATGTATGATTCTAATTCATTTATCAGAAAAAGAAATGTATCAATGGCAAGCTAATTAAATTCCGCTTCTATTGATATTCTCCATGTAAAATGTTTTCGAGCAAAATATTAAATGGCGAAGAGTTTAAGTTCATGCATATTTCTTGTGAGTCTCATAATGGCATTTCTTTAGTGTGTTTTACGGGTTTTTATTTGATAATATTATAGAACAAACATTTCTTGCGAGCTTTCAGCGAGTGAGGACGTACTTATGTCCTCACTCGCAGAAAGCTCGGCGCCTACTGACTTGTGGAGCCGAGTCAGCCGACTCTGATGATGACGTCACCGTCCATCTCGCCTCCCAGACGCAGGCTTTCTACATAAAGACGGCTTTGCCTGTGCCCGCTGTGCCCGAGGCTGTGATGTCACATCCGTGACTCATCGTGGGGTGTTGACATGGAGGCCAGGCCGGGGTGTTGACATGGAGGCCAGGCCGGGGTGTTGACATGGAGGCCAGGCCGGGGTGTTGACATGGAGGCCAGGCCGGGGTGTTGACATGGAGGTCAGGCCGGGTTGTTGACATGGAGGCCAGGCCGGGGTGTTGACATAGAGGCCAGGCCGGGGTGCTGACATGGAGGCCAGGCCGGGGTGGACGGCGATTTTGATCATTATGTGGCCTTAAAATACGGGATTACCAGGTAGATAGGGAGAAAAGCAATGCAAAACCGGAAAATTAGCTCAAATAGGTGAAATGACAGTTGTCATAGCTAGTACATAGAGAGGAATGATTTCTTACATAAGAAAATAAGAAAATAAGGAAGCTACAAGAGGCCGTGAGACCTACACCAGGTAGTTCCTGTTACTTAACCCTACCTACATCCACCTTTCATTCCCATTCATGAATTTATCTAGCCTCCCTTTAAAGCTCTCTAATGACTCTGCACTAACTACCTGTCGACTGAGTCCATTCCAATCATTTACCACCCTATTTGTGAACCAGTTTTTCCCTATTATTTTTTAAATCTACGCTTTTCCAGCTTGAATCCGTACAGTACGTCCATTATTTGCTGTTATATAGGCCATCTATGTGTATTAGGGTTCCGGGAACGAGGTGTACCCCGTGTTGAGGGCTATGCCAGCCTATTCTAGCTCCCCTTAGGGTCTGACGGTCTAAATAATTATATATACTATATATATAAGGCAATCCTGGTAAATATGCAGTTTTAACCAATTGACCAATACTCTCCTGATATAACTTTGGGGGCCGCGCCCCCCCAGATCCCCCTACTAGTTAACTAACCTAACTTGGTCATTGATTACGTAATCTAACTTCACTGGGTCGTTTCGCCCCCCAAGACAAGAAGTGGTAGTATTAGTAGTTGAGGTGGTGGGCTATTTAACCCATGGTGGGCTATGGACCTACTTTAACACCTACGTTAAATCAGCACAGAGTCAATGAGCAAGAACCACAGGATAAAGTCATGCCCGGCAGGAGCAAAATAGGACACTTGAAGATGAAGATGTTTCTGGCCTGAGCTACACTCGTATGGCCCCGTCTCCGTAACTACATTTTTTTTGCTCCCTTAGTGCTTAGTGTTGGGGGAAGCCAGTACCTCGGGAGGCGGGTCACAAACCCTCGGCTAACACCCGGTACCCATTCACTGCTGGGTGGACAGGGAATCGGGTTTTAAGGAGTCTGCCCATCTCTCTCCCGGGGATCGAACCCAGAACATCTCGGCTGTGAACCCAGCGTCATTCTTCACTGTGGAAGTTCCATGTTCCTATTTTTTTTAGGGGCATGGTGTCCTTTTCCAAGTGTTCTCTCCCCATCTCATGGATGGGGATGCAATGTGAATGTAGGTATACTCTGTTCAAGAATGCTAGAGCCACACGCACCTCCCCCGAGGTGGAGCTTGTCAGGCCCTGGTTCCCTCTTGATTGGGTGATGGCGTTCTGGGGCGTGATGGAAGGTTTGGCGTCAAAATGTACACTAAATAAACACATCCCCACCCCTCACTCTCAGGCATCGGTCTGCCCTCCCATATGCCCTGTTAATCCCTTAATTGTGACTTGACCACGGCAAGCACAACACACCACACACAACACAACACACACACACACCCCCACAACACACACACAAAATACACACACACCACACACACACAACACACACACACACACACACACCACACACACACACAACACCACACACACACACACACACACACACACATACGTACGGCCAGAAAAAAGTTATAAAATAACAGAAAAATCAATATTATATATCTTACTTAAGTACTGCAGATAGGTGAACTATTTGGAAGAATTGGGGGTTTGGTGAAAACAAGTATGAAATTGGCAAACAATTAAAAAGGGGCTTGGGAGATATTTGGCTATAGGGGCCATTCAATTCATTCCCTGAGCAGAGTGCCTGCGATTTTACAAATGGCTGCCCCAAAAATATCTTCTCGAATGTTGTATCGCCATAGCAAAAGGTGCTCTTTTTTTGTTTTCACTCCCCTTTTCTATNGCCCCTTTCCAAACCCCAAACTTGGGGTTTTCCCCCTTCCCCCAAATTTCTTGATCTTGTTTTTTTTGATTTGGGGGCCCCACCCAGCAGATGCTGTCTAAAAGCCTTTGGCCGGGCTTCTCCCCCAAAACATGGGGGCGGAGTAACTATGACTCTCTTCTGGGGGGGCCTTGTTCTTTCCCCGGGGGGGCATAGTTGCTCTATGGTATGGGGCTGCCCAGTTAAGGAAAGCGCCACTTTCGGACCTTTTTGCAAAACCGGGGCGGCTTTTTTTTGGGAAAAACACCCCGTTAGCATATTAACGTTGCATTGGATACGCCACAGGGATGGCCCCAAACCTCCACGGGGAACGCTGGGCAACGCTAGCCCCAATACAAACAGGGCTGAGATTCCATCCCGCGTGTTAAAACAGCAGGGTCTGGGCTTTGTAGCTAGATCCGAGTACAACACGCAAGAGTAAGGGGCTACCTTCACGCGCCGTAATGGTTTTATGAAGGGGGGGGGGGGGACGTCGGGGGCCTTAATTAACCGGGGGGCAGTGTGCAGAGTGGGCCCATCTCACTCTTGCTACTAACCTGCCCGCTGCTTTCCTATTGTGGGCTATGGCCACCCTTTTTTTCTGTTCCCCTGGGTGGGAGGGGGGGGGTAACCGGGGGTGATTCTAAATCGTGGTACGGAAATTTCAGAGGAAGCAGCTTTTTTTTGCCCGGGGGGTATACGTTGAAAAAGGTTGGCAGCAAACCCCTGCACTTAGGCTGCCCCGTTCATTTTTGCTGTTTTTTTCGGGGGGGACCCCGGGTTTTCAGGGGGGGGTCCACGAGTGGTCCTACTTATGAAACCCGGTAAAGGCCAAGTGTAGAGTCTTCGCATAGACTTTAACTATTTGCACATAAGACTGTTCTTGTTGCGTGTGTCCCTCTGGGTAATCCCGGTGAGGTTTCAGAACCAAGGGAAAGAGACTTATTCGCTTTGCCTTGCCTTGACTAAGATGGGATAGCAGCCCGCCTGTAGAGAATAAACCAGATTTGGGTCTGGTCTTTTGCAGAGTAGAAGTGCTTGGCCACTGCGGCCAGGCATCTTTTAGGGCCAATCTGCCGAGCGGATCATGATGGACCTATACGGTGTCTTTGTCTGGGGAGGGCACCCTGGGCAATGCCCATGGCCACAAATGCTGCGAGGTGCGACTCCGGAACAGGTTCCGTGAAGTCTGGAGCACACGTTGGGGGGGGGTGTTGCACTACCAACTCCCCTGTTCCGCGGACTAACGGTATCCAACTTGGGCGAAACTCCGGACGCTGGGTTGTACCACTATGATTACACACATGGTGGAGCAACAGGCTATGGTGTCCCTTGAAGACTAAGTAGAAGTCCGTTCGTCTCAGACGTTCAGTGGAGTGGAAAAGGGAACGCGCTAGTTATGTGTATTCGAGGCGCGTACCCTGATTCTCATCTGAACCAGACGGCACCGTGACCCTGGAGCTATGTGAGCTATGCAGCCACGTGGGGGATTCCCCAGCCCGGGGAAACGGAGGGGAAATACAAGCTCTCTCTTAGAGGGGCTCTAGGGAAAGAAAGGATCTTGATCTTGATCTTGAGTTGGGAGTCGCCCAGCGGATGGTGTCAGTGAAGCCTTTGGTCCGGCGTTCTCCAACACACGTAAGCTGTTGGGAGAGAAGCAAAAAGGGGGGGGGGGAACACAGCCAGGTGTCCCCCCCCCTCCCAGCACCACACCCATACGGGGTCCCCCATCACTGAGGGGCCCCCTGCCTCTCATGCTCTCTCCTACGTGCTCTCCAAGAATTCTCCAAGAATTCTTTTACACTCTCAATCACACGACTGTCACTCCTCCCCTCAGCACACAACCCCAGCAGGTACTCCATCTCCACTCTCCTGTCTCTCATCTCTCGCCATTCTTCCACTCCGACCTCTCCTACCACTACCTCCAACATCTTTGTTCTAGCATACTCATACCGTTCACATTCCAGCATCAAGTGCTCCACGGTTTCATCCACTCCTGTCATACACATCACACACACCTTGCTGCCATCATTCTTCCATCTGTACATACGACTATTTACCTCCAGCGACTTTGTCCTGGCTCTGAAGAGTAGGTCCCCTCCATAGCCACCATCATAGAACCTTTCATACCGTGGCTGGTCCTTTCTCCTGTACCATTCCAGTGTTGATTTCTCACTCATTCCCCTCAGCCATTCTTCTTTCCCTTTCTCTTCCACTCTCCTATTTATTTAATTTTTGCACACAGCCATACTCCCATGTCTCATCACTCCTGTCACAAACATTCCCAGTTCACCTGTCTACCTTTCCACTTTTACTGAGTCTTTCATCCACTTCCCATACATATTCCAGTCCCAAACCTTACTTGCCCATTTGCTGTCATCCATTCGTTGCAGTCTAGCTCTGTACCTCAGTCCTGCCTTTGCTATCCTCTCTCTGAACGTGCTCCATCCCATGTCTCCTCTAATCGCTTCCACTGCCACATACCTATTGGCTCCTAATGCTATTCTGCCTGCTTTGTTCTGTGTTACTTCCAATCTGTCCAACTCCTTCCTAGACCACACCATTGTTTCCAGGCCATACATAATGCTAGGGACTGCCACACCCTTCCATAGTCCTCTCACTACTTCATACTTGTTGGCCCGACATCTTGCCACACTGCCTAGCCTTCCAACCCACTGGTTGGCTCTAGCTATCCTCTCATGTTTAGTTTTTCTCACAGCCTTTATCATCCAACCAAAATACCCAGATACTTGTACTCTTTCGTTCTCTTTATTTCATTCCCACCCACCATCCCAAATCCTTCATCATCAGTCATCCCCATTCACCACCAACACCTGACTCTTCTCCTTACTGAGCCTAACGTTGAAGTCCCTTCCATACTCAGTCACAGCATTCAGCATCTCTTGTAGCTCATTGTGGTTTTCACTAAGGATCACCACATCATCTGCATACGTCAGTACACTCAACACTTCATCTCCAATTTTCACACCCAGACCTGTACGCTTCACTCTCACTGCCATTTCCTCAACATATAATCCAAAAAGTAGAGGAGAAAGGACACAGCCCTGTCTTACTCCTCTCTTACCCATCCAGTCTCGAGGTCACCCATACTGAACTTGGCCTGTGTGTTCTCATACATACTGCTTATTATTTTAACAACCTTCTCACTCATGCCAATCGTCTCCAATACCTTATGTAACGCGAGAAATTACATTAATAGGGGAAGAGATGAAATAACACATAAGTATCAATAAGCTAACGAGGAATTTTCCTCCACGCCTCATTCCTGAATCACTGGTTAGGCTTATATTTTAAGCCAGTAGTAATTAGACACGTAGCGAAACGAGGTGAGAACGGGGATTCTAGGTTAGGATAATTTTAGAAGCGGCTCGACGTTCATTGAGTTAAGTCGCCTGTGGGGAGGTGATATTCTCGCCCTTGGTAAAGGTATGTTATGAAATGTTTGTTAACTAGAGATGTAGACATGACTTACTGGTGATTCCTTTTGTTGACCAGGACTAATAAAGTGTATTACTTAGGGTCCCAAGGTAGGATGCTGTTGGCGGACCAGGGGCCAGCGCTCACAAATTAGCAGAGGGGGCACCACACATGTTACAGCCAGCCGTGTGAGGACAAGGAGAAAGAAGGAAATAGAAAAATAAGTGAGAGGGAAACGTTGGAAGTGGGATAGACTACGTATACATTATATTAGGATAACGACTTGAGCATTACATGTGTAATGCCCGTTATTCAGGAGAGATAGGATGAGAATTATTATCATATAATTCCCGAGTTATGTCTCGTAAGCAGTTCACTTTTAGTTTCACGGGTGAGTCATCGCCCTTCTTTCCTATCCGCCATTTTTTTTATCTTCCTTCCTACCGCCATTTCTTTCTTCTTTCCGTCCTTCATTCCCCCCCCCCCCCCGACATGCCGGTTGCGAGTCAACATTCGTGGAATAATTATTTCGCGATCAGTGATAATTAATGGATTCAAATCTTTTCATCCTCCCCCAACCCTCCTATCAGATCAAGGAACACTTCTAGATTCTTAATGTCTTTCAAAATAGTCCCCATAGTGAGAGATCACGGTCATAAATGGATGTGTTAGTAAAGTTATACGCTAAATTGAAACTCTACCAAATTTCTATACACACTTCCATACCCTCTCGCTCCAGAATACGCGTTCGGACCTTTGACATGAAAAGTAATCACACCCTCCTCGGATATTAGATTAAACATATTAAATTCTTCTATATCAAAGTAACAGGTCTGTATTATAGGCAGCCTTTTCTTAGGTACACGAGTTTCATTATTTAATTAGTTATTTCGGGATTATAAGCTATTCATTTGAGGCCACGTCTAGACCATTCAAACAATTCCCCTTTTTTTGCCGCGGGCTCGGGGTAACCCAGACGGGAGTCTCATCTCAACTCTCCTGCAGGTAAGACGTATCAAGCTTCGCTCCTGTTTCCCCCCCCCCCTTTCCTTGTTATAATATTGTTATCTATATTTCCAAATATGGGTACCGATGTTTAGTTTTCGCTAACGTAAAGGAGGCCTGCCCTATCCTTATAAGTATTATTAACGAGTCTCATCTCAACTCTCCTGCAGAGAGAGAGGCTTCGACGGGAGTGTCTCGCTCCTTCCTCTCCAGGCCACATGGTACAGTGAATCCCCACACCAACTCATTCCTCTCACATTTTCTCTCCTATATATATATTCCATGTATACCTATAGTGCTCAGTTGATACGGACATAGGTGGTAATTCTAAGAATGATTCTGTGAGGGAGGTTATGCTCTAAAGAAGCTTGCCCGTTCCAGATTAGAGTTTATGTATGTGTCTAAGGTCTCAAACAGAAATAATGTTTCATGGTGAATAAATAGGATGATGTTTCAAATATAGTTCTTGTGTTTATTATAAAAAAAACCCAGGTGATTATTCTGTGTTAGGACAGTAATTCCCCACACTTCCAAAAGAGTCAGCCTTACTCGGTATAGTTCCACGTATCAATCACGACTACCAAGATAAATCTAATCTTAATATTATTCAAACGCGCCCAGGGAGTAACCCAGAGAACTACTCGCCTGAGCTGGTGGCAGCACTCCCCCTTAACTCATACCCTGTCCCCTTAACCTAAACCCCTACCCCTTCCCCTTAAATTCATCCCCCATTTCAGTACTCTCCGCAGCGAGAAGTGTTCATACTATAATCACATAGTGAAGTCATAAGACTAAGTTAAATTCTCAATTCAAGTTGTAATCAAATGAAAAATCATAATCAATTAATATCACTCAAGTAACATTGACCAGGTATAAACTCCCCATAGGAGTTTCTGGCAACACACATGTGCGTATCGTTAAGGGGTAACAGTGCGACTGAAGTTACCAGAGATAGTAAACTATATTAGGATGACGACGAGCATTACGCATGCGTATCGTTAAAGTGGTAACAGTGCGACTGAAGTTACCAGAGATAGTAAACTAGATTAGGATGACGACTTGAGCATTACATGTGCGTATCGTTAATGTGGTGACAGTGCAACCGAAGTTACCAAAGATAGTAAACTATATTAGGATAACGACTTGAGCATTTCGCGTGCGTATCGCTAGGAGGGAAGAAAGACTTAATATTAAGATAACTGTGATTATATATTCAAGTGAGACAGTAAGAGTAAT